>BQNB010037426.1:0-34097 GCA_026074375.1 Tanacetum coccineum | reverse complement strand
TATACATATACATATACATATACATATATATATACATATATATATATATATATATATATATATAGATATATATATATATCAGTGTTGCAAAACAAGGTCTACAAGGCCGATTAATCGCCGATTATGCACTACAAGGCCACCAACCTTGCCGATTAATGTAATGGGGTCAAACAAATAGGTCAACCGTGGTCAATGGCGATCAACGGTGGTCAAACTTGCCAGAAACCTTCTAATCTTGACAGAAGTACCTAAAACTCACTCTAAACTTGTTTTGATCACTTTTAGTAACTGTTTTAATCTATTACAAGTTTCTTTTAGAAAGAATACTTGCCAATAGTATAAAAAACTCATCGAAAATACACAAAACTTGCCGAAAATACCCAAATTTTGCGAGAAATGTCAATCCGATTAATCCCACCTTGACTGATTACAAGCTACAAGGTGGTCGACCGCCCGGCTAACGATTCACGATTTTTGCAACCTTGATATATATATATATATATATATATTGTCTATACTAGTTTTTAACAAAACATAAATAAGTATATATTTTTAAAATTTTAGTTTTCCTATTTATCTCCCTCCCATACTTAATATGAGCATTGTCCCTAATGCGAGAAAAATTTATAAGGAAAAGATAAATTAGAAAAGTAAATTGGATGTAACTTCCCTTATGATGAATTTAGCAAAATCATACGAAGCTAAGTGTAGAGCCTTCGTACATGAATTCGACAGTCTTCTATATTTTTCTTTTTATTCCTGTGATAATGATAAACAAACAATACGTAATGCAAATAATACCTAGCACACATAATAATAATAAATATCATAAGTAGTAGTACAGAATATAAAATACTATTTAATGCCAACAGAGGCATATTACACACCATAATAATATTTAATATTGTTTCGGAAAATTATTTTTAAAACTTGTAACCCACATACAGTCAAAAAAATCCCACCGTGTCATCTCGACACTACTTCTCATTGTCCTGCTGCTCCTCGTCATACCCAGGTGGTGCATAGGCTCCCTGTAATGTATATCCATAGTGCCCATCCATGTTCTCAAAAAGTCCAGCATACTTATCAGTATGGTATAGTTGTCTACGAGCCATCCTCTCTAACGTCCCCTGACGAATCTCTATGTTACCCATCCCATCATATAAATCCTGCATAGATGGGCGTGGGCCTCTAGGCATAGCAACTCGTGGCACTCTAGGTGATGGGTCCTCAACAATCAACCTCCCATCAGGGCCGATCAGCTCCTTAAAGGTGATAGCATCTAGTGCTCTACAATAAATCGGTGCACTCAAACTATTCAGCACTTCATCGGTTAGCAAACTCATTCTCTTAGCTATCCTCGTGATAAACTACCCACAACAAATCATACTATCTCTTTGGCTTTCGACTCCCTTTCTCTTGAGACATTTGGCCATCAACCAAGCCACATTCGCATAACCATTTTGATGTTTCGCTTCAAACATGTTCATTAGCCAGAGCTTATTTCTTTGCATCTTATCATACCATGTAGTTCTTTGACACACCCCATAGGTGATCATTTTCTGCAACACCCTCAAAATAGGATACCTAAGCTCCTCCTCACCACTAATGCTCAACCAATAGTCCTTAGCATTAATGTTTTCATCACTACGCAATCCTTCTTGAAAATATACTTTAAATCTTTCATCGTTTACTTCATCAGCATGATACAACCCTAATCTTCGAGCAAATTCAAGTAAAGTCAAGGTATGATCTCTACCTCCAAGTCTGAACTTAATTACTTTCTTGGTTCTCAACTCGTAGTCTGCCAATACTTCATCAAAAGTATAAGTGGAGTAGAACTCGTAGCAAAGTTCGGTATAGATTCTTTCATTGATGTCAAACAAGCGTCTCCACGCTTCAGAAGTGAATATTTCTTGCTGTCCTCCTATCTCGTACACCTTGATTTCAAGAATCTCCTCAATCTTTTCGGCACTACCCATATTGTTCAACAAACCCTAATCAACCACATAAGGTGAGTAAATTTGTTTTGGAAGCAACCGAGCAAGTTTAATGTTGTATCTTGTTTTAGCAACTTTGTTACTCTTGACCCATAGCAAAAATTCATGGTGAACACGTGGGAGCATCGCTTCCTCCACGGTCTTACTTTAGCGGGTTCGTTTGGATCGAGAAGAACCGGCTTCGTCATCATGTGTTCCAACTGTTTACACATCAGAAACAATTCACAATAAAGTATATAATGATGTTAGATAAGAATTTTAATCAATGAAAAAGCCTAGGTCTGTGTTTAAAAGCTTCTATTCGTCTTTCAGGCAAGAAGTACGACACACTTCCTAATAAGTGCGGCGTACTTTCTGCATTTTTCACTAAGTGTGCCGGTTTCATGAATAAAACCGGCATACTTCCTGGATTTTTTAAGAAAATTTTGAATTTTTCTACAAAAATAACTGAATAAATATATACTAATTATTTGAACAGTATTTTACCCCTAAATCATTCCCAAATCAGTTTTAAAAATTCGTTCAAACTATTTAATCACAATTCCTAATAAGCATAAATAGATAGTGGCATTTACATACCCATTTAAATTGCTTTCTTATTTATTAACTGATTATAACCTTATAAACCCTAATTAGGAGACGAATATAAACTTAGTAAAAACAATACGAATATAGTTAGGAAAATAATTAACATACCCCTGGCATTTTTTTGTATGATGGATTTGTTTGAAGATTTTTGAAATTTTGTGTGAAGGGCGACGATTTTGAGAGAGCTTTTGTGTTTTAGTTTTTGTTAAATATGAGAAAAATAGATATATATTTTGAAACCGCCCAAAAGTGTGACGCACTACAAACGAAGTGCGGCGTACTTCTGGTTATTTTGTTACCAGACCTGCTGATTTAAGCATATTAAGTACAAATGCAAATATAAACATAAATTTAATCCATCAAACATTCATACTAATATTCATAATAATTGAACTAAGTGTCCATACATCAAAGATGAATCCTATATGGATTTACAAGACTTTGACATGATTTATTTAATAAGGACTCAACATAAAAAATGACAAAGACTCACTAAGGAGTACGGAGTGCACTCCTTTTTTATTTGATATCTAGATATTTTTTAGAACCAGTCATTCGACATAATATCGCTTGACATGTAAGACTTTGACAACTCTCTCTCAGTTGTCTTGTTTCACACCCTTGATCGTAAACAATTCCATATGGGTCAACTATCCTGATCTTTGTGTGCCATTTTCCGTCACCACCTCCTTTCTTTGAAAAATTACCCGAGTAAATTGGTATACATTCCATGTTTTGTAGGGGTACTGGTAGTGATCCTAAGAAAGCAACCATCTTCTTCCAGACACACACCTTTTTAAATGGGTTCAAAGCCTCTTGGAGAGCTAATTCTCGATCCAATGGGTCATCATAGTTTAAATAATTCATAGGAATGGATCCATAAATTGGCTTTCCATTCCTATCTCTCTTCACATAGTACTCCTCTCTATCTTCAGTATCTTTTTCTTCTTCTTTTCTTTTTACCGCAGCAACATAAAAGTCTTGATAGCATATACTGTCGAAAGTGGAAGTAGTTTTCTTAATAGTATTTATAATTCCTCCGCATGTATAGAGGAAACTTCTTCCCACAACTATAGGCACATCTTTATTTATTGGCATGTCCAAGATTAGAAATTTAGCTAGAATTGTTGTTACTCTAACTTGGCATAAAACTTCTCTTAAAATTCCTATTGGCTCAGCCTTTGAGTGGTTCAGCATAGTGATTTTCTTAGCTATAGGTTTAGCGTCTTCCCTACCCAGTTTTGTATAAATTTGGTATGGCATCACATTAATGTTCGAGCCTGTGTTAGCTAAAGCGAACAAGCCAATCTTTGCTTCGAGACGAATAGGGAGAACAAAAACTCTGGGTCATCTTTTTCTCTTAATGTCTTGTATCCTTTTATTATTTCCTTGGTGGCTTCTTCTTCATTAGCTTTAATTTCTCCATCAAGTTTGAGCCTGTCTAGCATCACACTATCCAATAACTTCTTATGTTGATCAATGAACTTATTGGTTTCAATTATAGGCCTTGGTTCTTGTAGAATCATAATTCGTTCATAGATATCTTTTTTCAGAGCCTCATGAGTTATTTCTCTCGTAGTTGATTGTTTATTCATAGTCAAAGATTGTCCGTTTCCATGATTTTTTTTTCTTATCCCTTGAACTTTTTCCCATGTTACAAACATATGCTGGTAATTCGAGCCCATCAATTTATGGTATTTCTTCAAAATCTATGCCTTCTAAAATAACATCTTAGTCATCTTCCGAGTCATTAGCTTCATCAGAGTCATCATCATTAAAAAATTCTGGATCGGGGTAAATGGTTATTATTCCATTTCGAAAGTCAGTTATTCCCTTTGTCAACCTTAGGAATGATCTTCCAAGCACTACTCCTTGTTCGATATCATCTTCCTCATGATTGACGATAAACTTCATGACTACCACTTAATATATATATAAATATAATATAATATAAATATATAATAAGATAATATCAATTATAGAAGAGTAAGAATTCCGTAAGGCTTTTTAAAAGGATTACTTACTTTTACCCAAAGCAAAATCCCTAAAAAACCTTCCCGGGTTATTTCCCGACGAGGCGTGAATGGTGAATCGAGATTAAGTCCGTGATCGCGCGTTTGAATGGTCAATATATGATTTAGATTCTATTTCTATAATTAATATGCAAAAACAAGAAAAGACAAACTAAAAATGAAAGCAAATAAAGCTAAAACACTAAAAATGACAACGAGATTCAAATCTCGTTCTTTAAAAAAACAAATTCTATAAATTTAACCCTACCAATGCAAATTTATTTTTTAACAATCATAAATGATAAAAGAAATTTTTTTTAAAAGAATTATATTTTTTTGACTTTTATATTTTTTATTATGAATTAAAAACAGTTTTAGACTAAATTAAATATTAAAAATATTAAACTAATAATAAAAAATCTGGAAAATTCAGGGAAAATGCTTTATACTATGAAGAATCAAAGAAAAATAAAAACTTTGAAAAACAGCTTATAAATAAGCTGTAAATAAGCCCAAATGGGCTGAAAGCTTAAAGAGCCAAAAAGAGGTTAAGTAATTAAATGGTGCAAGTTAAAACGGAAAAGACCCAAGGGCACGTTTGGTAGCAGAGGTGTGTGTTAAAACGTTGGTTGAGGGTGGTAGAGGTCCAGGGTTCGAGCCTTGGCTCACCTTGGGCTTCCCACTTTCCCAATGTTTTTATTTTTGCAAATTTTTTTTACAAACTTATTTAAAAGCTCAAAATAATAACTTTTTGTGAAAGCACTTTTTTCTTAAAAGCTCAAATAAGCCAGAAAAAGGTTGACAGATTTAGCTTTTTACATTAAGACTTAAAAGGCTTTAAATGTTTATGCTTTTGGGAACACAATAAGCATTAAGAAACAATAATCACTTCTAACTTAATAAGATAATGAACAGAATCAGCTATAAAGGAATAAAATAAGCTAAAATGACAAAATCACTCAAAAGGCTTTTAAACTTAAATTCCTAAACTGAAAATGCTAATAAATTCAAATAAGCTTTATCCTAAGCTAAATAAGTAAGATTAAAAACTACTAATAGTAGAACTAAAACCCAAATATGCATAGTAATAAGCAATATGCTCAAAAAAGCAAATTAAGCTTTTTGGCTTAAAAATGGAACCAAACAGCCATAGGGACTATTTTGAGCTTATTTTTAAGATTACGTAATGGATCTTATGGGTAAAGCTCATAAAACAATTTAATAAAGATTATACATAAGCTTATAAATTCAGCAAGCAGAAAATGAGTTTGAAAACACAAATAAGCTATGTAAAAAATAAGTTATGGTGAAAATGTGATTGACCACTCAGTAGTACTGAGTTTGGTTTTTGAAAGACTAAATTGCGAAAGTCTTGGGCATAAATTAAGCTAGGGAAAAAACTTTTAAATCCAAACAAACTCAAACAGATTGGCTTATAGCACAATGTGTTATGTCTTAAGATTTTGGATTAAATACAACTTTAACTAACCTAAAATTAAATTTGAAAAAGGACTTTTACTTTAAAAAAGAAAAACTTTGATCACTTGGACAGGATTTTGGACTAAATACACTTGATCCATGCAACTCAAACTAACCTTTTCCCTACTGCATTTTTAGACTAAGAACAAGTAATGAAAAATAACACTTTGCTAGCTATTCTTGAAGGTCTCCAATCAAATCAGTATACTAAACTTTTAAAGACAAGAATGTTTTACATACTTTAGAAAAAAATATTGTAAAAACTCAACATTTAAAACTTAAAGCTTTTTTAAAGTGAGTAATAACAACTAAAAAGGGGCTTGCTAATGTTGGATTAAGACCCAAACAGTTCTTTAAACATTTTTGATCATTGTGCTTTTAAATAAACACCCTTTAAGTTTTGATAAACATTTTAAAAACTAAATTTTAACGATTAAAATCAAAGGACTTAGAATGATAACAAACAATTGATATAGCCAATCATAAGCAAATTGGAACATAAAAATAAGCACTTATAATAAGCAACCAAAGATAAGCAGTACTATGTTTCAACTAGCAGTATTAACTCAAACACTGAAACAAATAAGATTTAAATCTGTAAAGAAAGCATGATAAGCATTTAACAACAATATAAGCATAAATAAGAAGAAATAAAGCTACACTAAGCAGTTGTAATAACAGCAATAGATACAGCGAGTAAGAATAGCATCGACTTTTAGCTAAAATATGGAAAAGTAAGATTACAATAGCTTTGTTAACATAGGGCAAATAAGCTCTTAAGAGCTTTGTCTACAAGCTCTAGCTTGTTCAAGAACAAGCTAGTGACATGCTTATTTCCCCCCCTAATTTTATAGCTTTTGACAGTTTTTTAAAGTTAAAAAGGGCTTAAAAAAAATATAAGCTCTGGACAGCTTATATTGTTTAAGTAAAAGCTTAGTAAAAGATGAACAGCGCTTGTCGTAGCTTAACATCATTTTAACATATAATGAATTAACCTTAAAAACAAGATTTTAACATAAAACTTAAATTTTATTATTTAAATAAACAATAAAGGCCTTAAAAAAGTCATTAGCTTAAAGACTTAATATATAGCGGGGTGGGATGAAAAAGACTAAAAAAAGATGCTTGAAAGGCTACCAATGAGGTCTATTATATAGAGAATATGCTAAGGGTCTTGGTTTCTTTTGTTTTAATCCGTGTTGTTTGCTTTATTTGTGAGTAACTACCCTTAAAAACTTGACTTGTGCTTCTTTGAACCATCTCAGCAATTAATTCATTTGGAGCCTCAAGGTGGTATGATTTGTCCATTGATTCTGGTTTCAAAGTTTTGTCGGAATGAGATTTGTCGTGGGTTTGCAAGGGGATTTATTGGTTTATGGTGATGGGGGTTGAGTTAGGAAAGGATGATTCTGTTTGAGGGGAAGCAAAAGTTGAGGTGTGAGGGATGTTATGAACAGTGGACCTGGCAGGAAGATTGGGTTTTATAGATTTGGGGTAATTGGTAACGGGGTAATGGTGTTAGGGTATAGGATACGATCTAAGAAAAACTGCGGGCCCTAAAAGTCATTTAAGCCTATATAGCCGAACACACCTATACACTTTCCATGTCATCTCCACTCTTTTCTACTGTAAAATCTAAGTTCAAATAAGTTATGGCAAGGAAGACGAAGTAAAAGGTCATTAAGATCATAACTAGAATCCAAGAAATCAAGAGAAGGAAGGTCTTGAATCCATATCGCTAGGCATCCAAACAAATAACCATATTTCGACAATTTTTGCTCAACGTAGTTTTTAATTTGTTAAATATTTTTTTTTTTTTTGCTCATAATTATTTTAGAATGTTCATAAGACTCTAAGTCTATATGAACCTTGTTAAAACCTTGAATTCCTCAATCCCATGTGTTTTTGGTTAAAAATTAAAAAATGATATTATGATTTTCTAGAACGAATCCTTTATAACTTCTTGTTACATTAAAAATCTTATTTTAGCTTATTTAATAAGTATGACCTTGCCGCAACACTCTTTTTGGTTTCAAAAAATATCACAAATTATCGGAATTTTACGACTTAACTTTGAATGTTTTCATGAAAGGTGGTATATATCGTACTTTTGAAATTTATAATAGAGGGGCTGAAAATGTAATTTTCTAATGTTATAATCTACAAGGGGTTTTTTGCCAGTTATTAAATTAAAGTTTAATATTATATTTTCTTTTTTTATCAAGGTTGCAAAAAATCGTGAATCGTAAGTCGGCGCCGGTCCGTCCACCCACCTTGTAGCTGTAATGGTAAGGCGGGATTAATCGGCGATTATTGGTTATTGGCGATTTTGGCCAATATGGGTATTTTGTATAAGTTTTATGTTTTTGATTGAGTGTAGATTTATTGGCAAAGTTTTTTCTAAAAAACACTTGTTATATATATTTAAAAAAACAGTTATATAAGTGATCAAAACAAGTTTCGATGAGGTTTTAGGAACTTCGGCATGATTAGAAGGTTTTCAGGCAACTTTCACCATTCGACCACTCGATTGGATCGCCGTTGACCTATTTGTTTGTCCTGTTACATTAATCGGCAAGGTGGTGCTCTTGTAGCATTTAATTTAGCTATTAATCGGCTTGTAGACTTGTTTTGCAACAATGTTTTTTATATAAAGGTACTAAACTTGTAAAAGTTTCTAAATCAAGGGTAATATTATTGCCTATTTTTGACAAACTTAAAAATATAAAATATAATATTTGTATATTAATTATAAAATATATATTAATATTTATAAAAATTGATTTTATTAAAAACGAAAACATTTTCGTTCTTTTTCATCGATCAAACGCATGATAAACAATTACGTTATATAATTAACATTAATTTATCATTCAACTAGCTTTTGGAGGCAAAACTTAAAACACTTAAAACGGATCATGTCTTAGGGATTGCACGTGAGGGGGTTTCATCTTGGGTATACGTTTTGACGAGAGTTTTGGATTTCGATTTAAAGTGGTCAATGGCTCCTCAAAGTTTAATACATGACATCTGAATTATGATGCCCGAATAGTGATACAATATTTTCTTTAATTTAATATATCAAATGTTAAATTTGAAGTTTTGAAATATAAACAATTAAACTAAGACTTGACATATAACCCCAGGTTGGTCTGACAAGGCCATTACTTTCAACTGATATACTTTTGCCATAAATTAGATTTCCCTGTTAATGTGAGTTCATAGCCTCGCATTTTAAATCTTTTGAATACTTTATATAACCGAGGGGAGGATGTCATGCTTTAAACTATGAATGAAAGTGTTTTTTCCAACGGTATTGCAGATATATTTGCTACAGTACCTTCCAATGCCAATAGTCTTAATCATGAACCAATAGTCATTGCGAATGAACGTGAATCTTGTAGGAAAGATTATCGGGAAGTTATGACGTACAAGTTGTGTGCTCCTATACTTTGGTAACCAATAGCAGTATATTTGATAATAATGAGTAACTTGGCATGTTACTTTTCCAAGAGGACATTTGTTCCATCACCAATGTTATACGGTGATTTCATGTTATTGTTTGGTTGCATCGAGCTTAGCGAATAATATGTTTTCTATGATATTGTATATTATAATTATTATGTCTATGGGTGTTATAAAGTAACCTTGTCTAGAGATTGGATTCAACTATTTATCCTAAACCTATGAATTTTACTAACCATTGTGTTGACCTTTTTTAGCATGTTTATTCATGTAATTGAGAACTTATGGCACGGAGTGGCACGGACTTGAAGATGGCTAAATTGTTATCATTTACTTTTAGTTTCTAGATTTGGTGACCTCTGTTTTTTTTGTAAAACTTGATTCTATTGAATGTAACTAATATATTCTAAAAAATCTTTTGAGTCATTTTCTTTTTGATTATGTTGTTGATCATGATGTGGAACCCCAGCAGATTAGCTTTAGCTGTAGTATTTGTCAACATGGGGGGTGTTACAGATTCGTTTAGAGTTTTAAGAGAGAAAAGAGGTCAATTGGATGAACATTAGAGAGAGAAAACAAGAAGAGAATATTGATTAAGTGTGTGTGTAAAAATGACAACCAACACCCTCTCTGTATGGAGATGTATAAAAATTACTCTAAGGTATAAACCAGAAATGGGATCTGGTCTAGGCTTTACATGTGACTTTTGGCAGTTAGCTTGCTAACATTACATATTGACTACATACGAAGCTTTATGACTTACTATATTTGGTAGGGAGCAATATTTCCGTATTCCTAACAATCTCCCTATGGCTGAGGTTCATGCAATTTTACAAAAAATTAAAAACCTAGCATTATTATGCTTTGGACTTAGTTAGGGCTGTAAGTCTTTTAACTTTAAATCTTTAAACTTGTGTTGATGGTAGTGAATATAGACTTTATGGCTTGACTTGTCATCTTTGACTTTACATAATGAGATCTTGAACTTCTTGAGAATTCATCAAACCAAGCATAATCTCTAATCATCATCTTGTGATCTCTTGCCTTCTTGTGATCTTGCGACTTCTAGACCAACATGCTCATACTTTTCTTAATATGTTAACTTGAAAGCTTTAATGATGCATCTTTCTTAAAGTTCTTTAACTTTAACACATTGTCGCTTCAAATGAGGGACCAATGGTATCAGAGTAGTGGAAAGTCTTGAACTGTATTGAGCTTTCATGATGACTTTATAAATGTTCGTTGAGATGAGCACTGTAGTATTGGCCTCTCGAACTTGTCCTAGAAAAACTGCTAACCAGTTAGGAAATCTTCCCATAACTCGGTTAGTATAACAACAACAATATTATGGACGAAGTGGCTTTGCTTACTTTAATCGAAATAGGGTTTTAGCAAACCCTTGGTTCCCGTTCTCAGTATAAATATTGCTGTTATCCGGTAGAAGTCTCCAAAGAATTCCTTGACAGGGTTTTCGAGCTGCATCGCGAGGTCTTAAAGCAAGACAGCACATCGGTAAGAAGGTTGAAAACCAGTAGATACTATCTTCCAGATTAAGCTGTCAATCGTGTTCATGCTTATTATGTCCAAATACCTTGCGAGGCTTCCATGTAATAAGATTGAAAATTGATTTAGAAAATCAGTCGGTGTGTCAAATTGCAAATGGTTTTTATGACACACCAACAGTTTTATCTTTTTCAAAATTCATTCAATTCATAAGCTGGACCGAATCGATATCCAGTATCACAAGTTTGATCCGTATAGGATCTCACAAGTCACCTACCAAGAGCTTGTTTGATGTTGGCTCAAGCAGGATTTCCATCTTCACTGTGAATACTTAAGTATCACTCGGATGTTCTGGCAAAATCACAAGGATAATGCGTAGGACTCTTAATATATTTCTTGTTTTTCACATTGTGTGAATTAGCAAGCATAATTTTGACAAGTGTCCTAATGAGATTTATGGATGATCTCTTTTGGCTCTAGACTCAATAGTGCACTTTGGTTTTAGTGATCGGAGGCTGGAGCAGACTGCCACCTTTTCAATACCAACTAACTCGGAGTGAGAAAGTTGATAGAAATGCGTGTAATCTCCGTGAGAAATGAAACAGAAATCTTTTGAGAGATTCTGAGTGGCTAGGGAGGGTTGTGCATTGCATCACTGGGTCTATGATGTCAGTCTTCAATGTCAGCAATCATCTTTGTGATTCTAGACAGCAGATGTATTGACCCAGTTTTTGCCTAAGTGTAAGGAGGGCTTCTTTCTTTTCACCCTTCATCTTAACTTTTCCTTTTAATTCTTCAACCCCTTTAGTGCTTACCGAGACTTCATAACTAGTACCTTGTTGGGTTTGTTCCAGTACTAGCTCCATCTCAGTCGGCACTTTTCCCTTAATCTCACTTTACTCCTTTTTTCATACCTAAGGACTTCTATACTATCTAGTGGAATATCCCTGGGTAGATCCCTCCGGTTCTGGCTGGATCATGGGAATGGATACCTAAACTTAACCACCTTATAACTCCAATACAGTAATTTAAATGGTCGATCTTTAGTACTTCCATATTTCTGCCATCACTTAACCATTTGCCCCCCCTTCATATGTGCATCATTTAATCGAAAGAGTTTAGCACATATATGAGAAAGCGTACACTTGAGATCATAAAAATCACATTATTAGCCATATATTTTAATCACATTTTCTCCCCTAATCAAAAATGTCAAATCTCTTGATATTTTGGATATCAATTGATTCAAATATTCATGATTTCGGGGGAAAATGTCCAATTATTAACAAGCCGATAATTGGAACATCTTAATGCTCGGCCTCAAATTATGAGGGAATTATATGGTGTTTGAGTATGTTAATTTGAAATTTTTTGAATTTACTAAGAAATTCTTGAAAATTCATATTCAAACACTATATATGCCTACTTTTAAGTCTACACTACATATATACATATTCACAAGTTTATAAAATATACGAAATGACCTTATGATGACGAACACAATATGACAAAGTCATATTGTTCATTGAAATAGCCGAAGGTCAGTTTCGTAGTGCCTTTCACCAATAAACGTTTCAAGAATCTTCATCAACCTTCTTTATTTCAATTGCTTGTCAATCGCCTTGATCATGATATTAGCTCTTTTCTTCTCTAATGTACTCCATCTTCTCATTGGCAGGTACCCTATTTGGATATTCTTTGTTATGTCATACAACAAAGTTTAAAGCCTAGTTAATGTCTTATTACTGAACTTGTAAAGTTCATCTGATCGCATCAACTTGTTTCTCCTATTTTTTTCGACATAAATAAATCCTTGAGGGTCTTGGTATGGAGTGTACGGGTCTCTTTTCCTAATGCCGGATATGGTAGTTTGTGGCTTGGTGACGTTGATCTTTTTCTGGTAACTTTTGACTCCGAGTTGAAGATCTTCGACTCGCTTCTGAATAACCAAGCTTTTGGTGAACATTCTTAATGCTATTGCGAAGTTAGAAACGTCATCGTCCGAGAGATTTGTAAGCCTATTCTGAACAACAAGGAGAAGTATGTCTTCATTGTCATTGATACGAAGACGTGGAAAGTTGCCTTCCTTGAATCTATAAAGGTCGTTATCGGCTCTTCTTATAACAATGTCTTTCAGATACCCATACACATGTTTCCTCATTACCTCGACCTGAGTTATCGCCAGAATACATTTCGTAGAATATAAATCATGTGTAAATTGCAGGCCTCGTGCATACCCATAGAAGGACTTACGTTGTTCTCTTTAATGTGAGATTCCTTATAATGCATGTTTATCATAGGCAACTTTAACAGGAACCCGTATATTTGGAACCATGTCTTCAATGCCTGGAAGATCATATTGACCATCCTTTGTCTTTGTGAGACAAGTCGTGTAGGTCATAGTCAAAATACCTCCTTGCAGATACTTGAGATCGTTGTTGAAAAAGTAATCAACAGGTACTTTTTGACGATTTCTACTCATAACTAAAGGTAGGGGTTTGATAAGATCAAATGGATAGTCACTGCCTTCTGGATTTTCCTAATCAAGTTTTTCTAAAAGAGCCTTGTAACATTCTTCAAAATCATATTCCAACTCAGCATAACTAGAACGTGTGCCTTTGAGAAGTCTGAACGCTGGTCTTAACAGTGTTTTTGTTAAGTAGGATTGTTGATTTTCAGGCCATTCATGATGAATGCAGTGAAGTCTATTGGAGTGCTCATCAATTCATCAAAGGTCTTTGACGGTTTATCAGCAGATGATGCAAGAGTCATTAACCAACTTTAATTTTGTCCTTGTTATGGAGTCTTGTCAACATTCCAATCAGGATCAGTAGGTTCTTAAGGTTGTGTAGGTTTGGTGAACCAATCACATTTAGATGCAACCTTCTCCTTGGGTTCTACATCATCATTACCCAGGTTCTCCTTTTGATCTTGTGGCATGTCCTTATCTGCAACCACAAACTCTGATTCCTCTGATTGAACAGACTTTCCAGAAGATTTTGATTGAAACTTGGTGCCTTTGGATGAGCCAGACTATGATTCTTTAGCTTTAGGACCTTTTGTTGGTTTTGCATCCTTGCTAGTCTTCTTCTTCTTCAAACTTCGGTCGATCCAGCGGAAGGGTCTTCATCTTTGTCTTTTCGGCTTCTCTTTAATGAATACACTTTACCATAAGTAGAGATGATAGTCTTGTCAAGATCATATGATTTTTTCAATCCTTCATAGCATTCTCTATGTTCAGGAGCTGCCAGAAAAGATTTACTTTTATCCATTTTATCGATAAGAATCTTCTTCAACTCAAATTCTGTAAGTGTTGCAGCAGCCTCATATAACGATTATGGTTGGGAAGACTCCTTGGCTAGAACAGCGTCTTCAACTGACTCTTAAACCATCTTTTAGATCAACAGGGGGGGCAAAGTTAGACACTTCCTCTGGCAGAATCAGTGGCAGTTGATTCTTGACTTGCTCTGTGATCCTTGTAGTGAGTGACGCCGAAAGGAAGTTAATAAATTCATCTATGGTTGTACCCAGTCTTGTATCTAGATTATCATCAACTAAAGTTGTCACTTGAGTGTGGAGAGGATCCTTTTTAAGCTCATCAACTTCTTTTTCTAATGTTGTGACTCTATTGTTGAATTAGAAGACTGATGCAAAATCAGGAAGTATTGATGGAGGATTTATAGCTTCAGTTGTTGGTGGTGATGTGGATGTTGATTGTTGTGGTGGAGGAGTGAAGGATGGTAATGATTGTGGGATGATGATGGACAATACTGGTGAAAAATCAGAGATAACCGAGACATGTACTGTAAGGAGTGCTGGTGTCTATTGGCTTGGTACTTCATGATGGACGTGAACATCCATTGGAGAAACAATTTCTGCATCCGTATGGGGAATATCTGAATAGTTTAAGAATTTAGCTGCCAAGTCAGATAAGTGAGAAGAACTAGTAACTAGGACTTCAGACTTCTGTGGAATAGTAGAAAGTGTCACATGAGCATCTTCTATGACTTGTATGATCTCTGGATTTTCATTCCCTTGTTAAACGTTAGTCATTGCAGCATTGGTACCCTCCTCTTGAACAAACCCTTTATCAGTCTCAGCTGGTTCATTCAGCCTTGTATCCACATCATCGTATAGCTGACTGGTAGTATAATCCATCTCTTCATCTTCATCACCTTCTATTTTATCAATAATCTTTGTTTCATCTTCATTATCAGAATCGTTGGACAGGGTTTTAACAATGTTGTCCTTCACTTCTTCTTCATCATCTTCATCTTCTTCATTTTCTTCTGGATTAGACTCTGAGCCCGATTCAATCTCATTAGTTTCATGTTCGGAATCTGATTCATTTTCATTGTCTGATTGGGTTTTGTTATCATCATTGTTATTCTTTTGATCACTCTCTTTACCACTTGAGTCTTGTTCATTGTTGCTATCGTCTTCATTATTTCCCCAAGATTCAGCTTCACTTTCAGATGATTCTTCTTCAGTCACATCGAGAACCCCTAGTTTAACACCAGTTCCTTCACTTGTAACCGAAGGTATGATCTTTACAGCACCAGAACTACTTGGATGAGTCTTGTGAAAGTCCCTCATACTTTTCCTTCGAACTTTTTCATACTCAGCTTCTTCAGTTAATGCCACATCAGATAGCAGCTCAATTCCTTTACCTCAAGTAACATCCACCTTTTTTTTCTTCTTAGACAGTGGCATCTCAGGAGTTTCTCAAATAACAACACCTCTTGCTAAAGCCTTAGTAGACTTCTTTGCAGGTCTCTTTACTCTCTTTGACTTTCCTGTAGGTTCTTCAGTTGAAACTAGGACAGTAGTGAGCTTAGGAGAGGCTAGCTTCTTGAACTTTCATTCCTTTTTAGGAGGTGTAACTCCTTTAGCAAAACCAAGATAAGTCTTGTAAGCTTTGGTTTCCTTCATCTCAGGACTGGTCAAAGATTCATGAAGTATAGTACCATAGATTTTAGTTTCTTCTTTTGTAGAGACAAATCTTAAAGTGTTTATTAGATAGTCATCCTTGGAGGTGTGCATCCCGATCTTGTTTCTCCAGGAGAGTGTCTTGTCTTGAGTAAGGAAGTAGTGAATGATAACTTTGGTAAATCGAGGGTTGTACATCTTCTCTTGCTTTTTGTAGGATTTGTTGTCAATTTGGTAAATGAAGTCTTCCCAAAGTAGTTTAACATAGTCCACATTCTTCTGATGGTACATACCTCAAAGGATTTGTGCTCTAGAGAGACAAAGCTTGTCAAGACTAGTTGTCTTTCTAGATAAACTTCTATTAATAAGAGCAACAAAAATTCTCCAGGGTTGATGCATCTGATCAACAACAACATCATTGAGTGAATGGATTTCCCCAATGTGACCAAGATCTCTTAAGAAAGACACAATTTCTTCATTAGTAGGAAGTGCATCAAAGTCTTGACCTGTACTCTAGGGTAGATCTTTAAGATGTCTCTGAAGACTTCCAGATTGAGTCTGAATCTCTTCCTTTTATCTATTTTAAATCTGTAGAAAGTGTCATGCTTGTAAACAGAATCTCAAAATCGATGCATGTAGACTTCTGGAACATTTGCAATGATGAGAAATACTGAGTAGCATAAAGTGAGAGCCAGAGCATCCAGAACAACTTGAAATGTGGGCTCTCTTTGGCCTTTCATTGCATTTACCAATGTCAAGTCTTTTCTCCTTTGGAACAAGTTCCAGATCAAGTTTGGTTTGTTGAGCAGTAATGGAAGACATGATTCTGCTAAGATTTGTCACATATAGTTCATATACAAGCAAATATATATATCACTGAAAGACAATGCAAGACTGATTTACACAGGGAGATATGCACACAGATACTAGGCACAACATTATCACACATGAGACAAGGAGAAACACATGATCAAACAACACACTAACTAGAGGCAATTTATGGAAATCAAGGCAAACACTAAAGATTTCTAAGAAAAAACTAGACCTAAATTAATCACTAAGTGATAAGTTAAGGTTTAATTCTACTTAGATTTGGTTATAAGATTAGATTACCAAGATAACAAGATTAGTTCTTCTAAAAAAATCCTGTATAAATCGCCTACTATATGCGTATAACTCGCATGTGTTAATCCTATGTCTATAGTTTGCCTGTGTTAATCCTATGTATAGTTTGCCTGAGTTAAATTCATGTGTATAGTTTGCCTGTGTTAAAGAATGTATAGTTCACCTATGGAAATTTGTATAATTCTCTTGTGTTAATACCAATGTATAGTTCGCCTGTGTTATGCCAATGTATAGTTCGCATGTTGTTAAAATTTATGTGTATAGTTTGCTTGACCAAATTTTTACACCAACAATTTACACTTTTTCAAGCATTACAATGCATCTTAGAATGAACACATAGCATCTAGGAAACATTTTAACACATTAATTCTAAGAATTAACCACCAATATCTTGCCTTTTGACTCATTCGACTCTTATACACTCGTAAACCCAATACATTCCGGATTTTAACATACAATTATGTTTAACAACACTAAAATACACACAAACAATCATTTAAGCAGTTCGACACCCAAACCCATGAACTTTTTCAAGTTCTTGCCCATTTTACATAAGATCGACAACAAGAATATACTAAAAATGTATGAATACGTTTACAATATTAAAAACTGTTATAGATGCAATATCTAGACCCCTATAAGACTAAAACCCCTCAATCAATTTAACATTTCATTCACTTTTTAAGGTGACAAAAGTTAGGTCGAATTTTAGGGTTTTAAGAGCAAATTCCCACGTTTAGGTCAGATATATAGGTGTTTAAGCATTACAACATGAATACCTCTTGATTAAACAAAGGTTGTACGAGTTCTTGGTCATGAAAAAAAATCAACAATGGTGGATTAAGGTTTTTTTGTGTGTATCGTGTGAATGAAAAGGACGAAGGGGGTGTTTATGTTTAAATCTTTTTAGGTTTTTGCATAAATGCCCCCTGAGGTTTAATAAGACTTCTAATGTTCTAATAAACTTTTCCTAAGGAAAAATTTAGTTTCACAAATGGCAAAACTAGTCCTTAAGTTATAGTTATCAAGAAAAAGTCTCATATTTTGCAATAATACCCTTAAAGAATTAAACACATAACAAATAAAGCCCGATTGAGTTAAAATTAATTAACTCCCCTTTAATTGTTCACCCTTTAAAATCTTTTTCTGATTATCACATGATTAATTATAAAGAAGATATTTGACATTTTTTCCCCCTCAAATAATGACCCGTTTTTTATTTAAAGAGTTGTAGTCGTTGTTTGAGTGGTCAAATGTCTTTGAAAAATGATTTTTCTGATGAATTCCTGAAGATGATTATATTATTTTTGAAAATCAACACCCAATAAATAAGATTTCTCTTATTTTGACACATAAGCGCACTGACACGTACACTTATGGAATATAGGAAGCACGGGTTGTAATGCAAAGTAATCACAAGCCTTTCCATGGTCATTAAGTAGACCATGCCCAAGAATAAATTCCCGTTGAGAGGTCAAGTTTTCTTTTTGAAATACTTGCCTTTAAGATGATGACCGGGTTGTTATCGAAAATAATAGCAAGCCATTTTTGGCATGTTTTGAAAGCTTTTGAACTTCTGCTCGAACTTCATTTACAGCCTCGTATCATTATTGAATGGCATTTCTAAGGCCGTAAATGTTATCGATTTTCAGAAGATATGCCAGAGATACATATTTTTATATTTTTCTGATTTTTTAACTTTTTATTTTCTTTTTGAAAGGTTTATAATAATAAAAATATTTTTGTGTTTTTATGTTTTCTTATGTACATATGATACAGGATATGAGTTACCACCATCACTCTTTCGTTTCCTCTGCCAGACATTTCAACCTTTCTAGAGACATACTTCTCATACCGAGCTTTTCGATCAAGAAGTTGAATCTGTCTCTAGGCAAGGGTTTGGTGAAGATGTCAGCCAGTTGGAATTTAGTCTGGACAAAGTATAGTTCCACGACTCCATTCTCTACTTGCTCCTTTATGAAATGGTAGCGAACATCGATGTGCTTGGCTCTTGAGTTTTAAACATTGTTGGAGCATAAAGCAATCGCACTCTTGTTGTCACAGTACAGACGAATCTTATTGAATTGAAAGCCATAATCTGTTAGCTGTTAGCGCATCTATAGGATTTGAGCACAACACCCAGACAAGGCAATATATTCAGCCTCTGTACTCGAGATGGTAGTGCATTTTTGCTTTTTGGATGACCAGCTAACCAGTTTGTTACCTAAGAACTGAGCGCTTCCCGATGTACTACATTTAGTGTCTTGACACCCTGCGTGGTCTGCATCTGCATATGCTGTTAGAGATATACTGGTATCCTTTCAGTACTAGAGACCCATGCTAATGGTTCCTTTAAGGTATCGAAAGATCTATTTTACCGCTTGTAGGTGCTTTTCGGTAGGCTTTGCCTGATTCCGAGCACATAAGTAGACTGCATAGATAAGGTCAGGTCTACTGGATGTAAGATACATAAGGGATCCAATCATGCCAAGGTAAAGTGTATCATCAACTTATTTTCCCTGTAGATCTTCATCTAGTTTACTTTTTTCTACCAAGGGTGTGTCGACAGAATCAGTGGTAAGCAAATCATATTTTTTAACAATTTCAGAATTAGATTGGTTTAAAAAGATGCCTCTGGGACTTTGGGAAATTTGTAATCCTAAAAAGAATGACATTTGCCCCATCATTGACATCTTGAACTTGGTGGTCATCTGATTAGCAAACTCATTACACATGGCAGTATTAGTAGATGCAAATATTATATCGTTAACATAAATTTGTACCAGTAATAAGTCATTCCCAGCTTGCCGTGTAAAAAGTGTTGGATCAACTGCACCTTTGGAGAAATGTTGTGAGATTAGGAAGCTTAACATCATGTCGTACCATGCATGTGGTGCTTGTTTGAGACCGTAGAGAGCCTTTTTAAGCTTGTACACATGCGATGGGTTGTCAAGATCAACAAATCCTTCTGGTTGAGAAATGTAGACCTCTTCTTTGAGCTCGCCATTTAAGAAATCCGTTTTGACGTCCATTTGGTAGATCGTCATATTATTATGAGCGGCATTTGCTATGAAGATACGGATGTACTCTATTCTAGCAACCGGTGCAAATGATTCCTCGAAATCGATACCCTCTTCTTGCCTGAATCCTAGAGCAACTAGTCTAGCCTTATTCTTTAGTACCCCGCCAAATTCACTCGTCTTGACTTTATAAATCCATTTAAGTTTGATCAATAACACTTTATCTGGACACGACACCAATTCCCAAATTTGTAGCCTTTCAAATTCATGAATTTCTTCTTGCATTGCATCGATCCATGATAGTTCGGTCATAACTTGTTTGAAGTTCTTTGGTTCTACAGAAGTTAGGAAGGCATCAAAATAACACCACATGGCGTCAGTTTGGAGTCGCTTTCTCGTAGAGACAGAGTGAGAAGGTTCACCGATCACGTTTGCTATAGGATGATTCTTAGTCCATTTACCAAGGTGTTCAAATGGAGTGTGGATCTGTCTCACATTCGATGATGATCCTTGAGAAGTTGATTCCTCATTAAGAGATTTATAGAGTGGATCATCAAAAAAATTAGTGTTTTGGGAATTCTTCAAAACATTGAGAAATGGTTGGAGAATTTTCTTGTTCTTGTGTTGATGGAATACTTGTTGATGGAGCATCCTGGTCAATGGAAGTTGACACAGGAGAATCGGCTAAAACAACAGCTCTTGGTGCAACAGCGTCTTGAACTGGAGTAACAACAATTGAAGGAGGATTGAAGTATTCATCGAACATAGGTTGAAACAAGTGATCCCAATCATCTCTATTTGGTGGAATACAAGGTTGTTAAGAAACATGGTTTGGAACGAGTCTTGAACTGGATGTTGCAGGAGTCATAGAATGAAGCCCGGGTCCTGAACTAAATTATTCAGAAGCCATTGTTGTCAGCTCATCGAATGTCACATGAATTGTTTCTATAATTTTCTGGGTTCTTTTGTTGTAGATTCTGAACACTTTCTTTGCGGGCGCGTAACCAACAAAAATACCAATGTCAGCTTTTGCATCTAATTTACCTAGGTCGTCATTGTCATTGGTAGGATAACAGAGTGCACCAACGACATGAAAGAATGATAAATCTGATTTCTTATCTTGCATAAGCTCATATGGAGTTTTGTTGTATCGAAGGCGGATTAATGAACGGTTTTGGGTGTAACAGGTTGTATTGATTGCTTCGGCCCATAAAAATAATGGAGCTTCAGAAAATATTAACATTGTATAAGCAGCTTCTACAAGAGTTTAGTTTCTCCTTTCGACAATGCCGTTCTGCTGAGGAGTGTGAGCAATAGATGTTTGATGCGAGATGCCAACATTTTCATAAAATTCATGAAGTGTCTGATTGACAAATTCGGTTCCATTATCTGTTCGAACATTACGGACAGTGGCAATCAAACGAACTTGAATATTTTTGATGCATTTGATGATGGCCTCTGGAGCTTCATCTTTTGACCTCAAAAATCTAACCCAAGTAAATCTTGAGTAATCGTCGACAATCACTAAGATATACCTTTTTCCGTTAATACTTGCCACACGCATCAGGCCATACAAATCTATATGCAAAAGATATAGCTTCTCTTTGTTAGTGTCTTCAGCTTTGGGTTGATGGGAGGATTTCTTGCTTTTTCCTAATGCACATGCTGAACATAGATGATCTTTCAGAAATTTATGTATTGGAATGCCTCGTGCAAGACCGTCTTTAGCTAGCTTGTTAAGAGTACCGAAGTTGAGATGTGATAACCGATGGTGCCATAACCAGCTCTTAGTCTTTGATGAGTTGGATAGAAGATAGATCAGAGATGTTTTAAGCATGTCATCAAGAGAAATTGTGTACAAATTTATATCTCGGGATCCGAAAGGTAGATCAACACCTTCTAAATTACGAATAAATCAAGTGTTTTTCTGAAATGCTACTTCAAGATCCCCGTCGCAAAATTGACCAACAGAAAATAAGTTATGTCCAAGCCCCTCGACGTAGTATATCCTTGAGATAGTAAAATTTCCTAGCTGATAGTCACCATACCCCATAATTCTTGCAATATGGTCGTTCCTGAATCTAACTGTACCTAGAAATTTACTAACAAAGTTCATGAGCTGAGAGCGGTTCCCTATCATATGTTTTGAACATTTGGAGTCCAGATACCATAGAACAATCTGGACAACCTGTCATAACAAGAGAAGAAGACGATGGAATATCTGTAGCATTGGATCCCCAAGTATGATTGGGTTCTGAGTGGTTAGCATTTTTAGATTCTACAATCTTATCTTTTTTACTTGAACCTACATTTTTAACATTTTTGGGTTTCCTGCTATAAACTTTCAGCTTTGGTTTTTGGGTTTTAACTGAGTCGAAAGTGGTTTTCTTAGGAGACACTACGTTAGCTGGAGTGATCCTAGTTAAAGGGCATGAATTACCAACAATAGTGAAAGTTCTGCATGTTGGTTTCCACTTAAATCCTACTTTAGTGAATACATGACCCATATGTTTCCAAATATATTGTTTTTTATGTTTCTTAGCAGATTTAGCATGACTATTCACATTTTCCACAAAATCAAGAAGGCACATATCATGAACACCATCAAACATAGATTTCTTACAAGTAGCACAAATAGGTTCAGAATTCGCATTTAATAGTGAATGCTTAACATCAACATCACAAATAGGTTCACCAATACGATTCTTTTTATTAACTTTCCTAGGTTGGGCTTCAACTTTATTCTTCATGTTCCTACTTGTTGGATCCTATCATTCTTTTTATTACCAGTAGGCTTTGATCCACACTTACTAGAACACTCCAATCCTATAGAAGACTACACAAGTGTGTTAGAATCTGATGTTTTTGATGACTCTACCTGTTTAATGTTGCTTGAGGATGTGAGAGGTTTAGCAAACCTAATTTTCTTGACCTTGTTTTTGGGTGTGACAACAACCTTTTTTGCACTAAGATTAATCGCATTAGGGCATGTATCTTGAACATATACAAGTACCTCCTGAATTCATTGGGCATGCTTATAGGCAAAGTCTAACTCTTTATCTAAAGGTTGTTTTGCTTTAGCTTGTTTGACTATTTCCCGAAGAATATCAGCTTGTTCCTAAGTGTACTTAAGGTAATCTATGTGAGCATCCTTATTTTGCAATAACATAGGAGCCAAAGGTTCTAAGTCTAGCTTGAACATTCCTAGAACAATAGTGTTGGCAGATGGTATTTGTGCAACAATATCAACAATTTCTTTTCCTTTTACTTTTCGTAAATCATTTTTTAATGATGTTATAAAAAAAACCTTATCTTGAATTTGATCTTTTAAATCCTCATTTTCAGCAGATTTTAAGTTCAGTTTATCAATTAAAGAGTCACTTGGTTCTTTAGTACGAACACGTGTCTTTTTTATTGAGTCAACTGATCTTTAAAAACCTGTTTCACGTGATTAATTTCTTTACAAAGACGCTCGTTTTTTGAAAGTAATTTTGCCACACTATTTTCCAGTTCCACATTTTTAGTCTCTATTTCACAATAATCATAATTGACATTCTCTTCCTTGGACTTTTCTCTCATTGATTTTATAATTTCTTTCAACTTACAAATGGTAGTATCTTTGTCTTGTAGTTGAGCTTTCAAATCATTATTTTTAAAATATTCTAGAATTTCAAAAGCATTTTGATTATCACAAGATTCATCTTTTTGAAAAATTTCTTGATTACGTTGTATTGACAATTCAAGAGAAATACAATGTTTTTCAAGTTGTGAGTAACTTTTCAAAAGATCATTATGCGTATTTTGTGATTTTAAAAGCTCAATATTAAGATTGAAACACTTATCACAAGATTAGGTAACTTGGTAACTTTCTTAATTACTCTCGGGATTATATTATTTTATATTATATTTTACGTGTATAAACTGAACAATCAAACTCACCAACTTTATGTTGACACTTTTTAAGCATGTTTTTCTCAGGTAAATTAGATGCTTGGTTTATATGATGCACATTGGAGTCTAAATAATTCAAGATTTCTTTTCAAACGACACAGTTAGAGGTCGTTCTCTCATGACTTGAGCAATGATATTATAAATTAACGCTCCTAGAAACATATTCTGATGCGACCCATTTTTGGGGGTGTTACATTTAGTATGTTCAAACCCCCATTCACCTTTTGTACAAGCATCAGGTGTAGTCCTTATCTTCACCATGTTGTCAAACTTGGTAAGGTGGAATTTAATCTTTTTAAGGCTTTCATTCACCAAGCTTACCTTAGGAAGTTCCTTAGGAGCTTCCATTTTGACAGGTGATGCATCAGAAGATTTAATGGTAGGATTAGACATATGAAACCAGAAAGCTTGTTCAGTCGTCAATTCTTGTTGTGAAACAAAATGTTTCAAAAAATCTTCAGATAATATATTTAATTTTACATAATCAATAGGTTTATGAGAAATGTTTTGTTTAATAACCTCTGGATCCTTTTCTTTTTCAGACATTTTTGATCGACTTTTCTCTTCCAAAATCAATGTCTCTTCATCATCAATCACAAGCATAGCAACATGTTTATCAGAAATAACAATACCATCATACAAGGTTGGTTTTATCCGTTGAGCTTTCTTGAGATAAAACGGATTTTGATAACCTAGAGCTTGTTTGTGAGCATTATCATAAAAAAATTTGTGGTTTTCTTAACATGTGCACTATTTGAGCAGATTGACCCACTTTAAAAATAATAGTATCAAGTTCTTTTATCTTTTTTTCCAAATCAATTTCATTTTCCATATATTTATTTTCTTTTTCTTTGGATTCATTTTTGAAAACAGTGAATGTTTGCAATAAACATTCCTTTTCTTTGATTTGTTTAGAAAGATTTTGCTCAAGTGAGTTAACTTCTTCTTTTAGTGCAAGCTTCTCTTTAATCATATCATCCATTTGAGAATCAATCATTTTTTTCACGACTGCTTAAATCAATATTAAGACGTTGTTCAAAAGTTTTGACTCGTTCTTTATATTTCTCAAGCTCAGCGGTTACTGATTCATTATTTTGTTCCTAATTAGCCTTTTCCTAATTATTTACATGATTAATCACTTGTTTTGACATTTGTTCAATCACAGATAAGATCATTGAATCTTGTTGTGCCTGTAAATTAGTATCTTGAACATTTGCCTGTTGTGTTTCTTGCAAATATTGAGAGTACAGAACGATATTGCTATCACTTGTTATCTCATTATCTGTAACATCTACAACTGGTGTTTGTTCAAAATCCTGCATTGCATGCACACTTTGATTTTCCATATCATTAAGATAGGTTTCAGAATGGGGTACCTCTGAAATAAAGACAAAACCATAGTTGGAAATATTGGCCATGAGAACCGCTTTTTCATTTGAGATATCATCACAGTCAGAATCATAAGTATCAAGATCCACAGTTTGAAAAGCAGCATTGTTTGGAATGATTGTCTGAACAGCTTGACCATCTGGAACCCCTAGATCTGCAAGAAATGCGAGTTGCTCTTCATCCAAAATTTGTCTAGATTTCTGAGCTTCAGGTAACATTGCTTTATCCTTATACCATGCTACATTCATTGGTCGCTTAGGCTGAGTGCATTGCCTAGCCATATGTCCTTCACCTTGACAGTTGTAATATTTAACAACCCTTGCCTGTCCACTTGCATTGTTTCTCCCAGAACTAGTAGTATTACTCTTATAACCAGTACCAGAATAACTTTGACCTTGTCTCCCCTGAACTTGTTGCACTGTGACCCTGCCATCTTGAATAGTGGATTGGTTTCTTAGATTCGATGAAGTTCTAAGTTGATTATTGGTTAAGGGGAACCTTGAGGAAGCTAAATCTATTAGAAAAGCCATTGCCTTGTTGAGACAAGCAACTAGATCATCTCCTGGAGAGAATACCGGAACAGCAAGACCTGAGTCCACAAGAGGTGACTTAGTCATAGGTTATGTAGAAACTTGAGGTGATTGATAAGCAGTTTGTGGAACATATGAGGTTTGATGATTCATTTGAGACTGATATGGATATGATGGTGGAACGGATGAATAATTGAATTGAGGTTATGATGGATAAGTAGATGAGTAATGTTAAGTGGGATAAATTGATCCATATTGATGGTGGAACGGATGAATGATTGAATTGAGGTTGTGATGGATAAGTAGACGAGTAATGTTGAGTGGGATGAATTTATCCATATTTAGATGGTGGAAACTATTTTTGATAAGCTTGAGGATTGTGTAGAAGCTGATAAGTGGTGAAGTTGTGTGTCATCTGCTGATTTACAACAAATGCAATTGGATCTTGATTGCGTTAATCAAGACAGAACTTCCATTGCATGGAGTTGTGAGCTTGTTCAAGATAAGCAAGAAGCTACAAAGTTTTGTAGTATACAAATCCGTTTGCAAGCTTGGACATCGGTTGTCCCACAAACTTACTCCATTAAGGTGAAGACTGTTTTAAGAACTGGTATGAACTTGAAATTCTCCATTTTCATGTTGAAATTTTCATGTCATTAATCAGTTGAGTGAATCTCAAGTAATACTTATGAAGTGTTTCCCCCTTGATGTAAGTAAACTTATCAAATGCATTATTACAGTTTACCACTCTCATTTCCTGGTTATCAAAGAGTACATTGCATTAGTAATTGAAACTCCTCCTCCCCTAAATCCTTGCTAACTCTATGATGATTAACAAGTGAATAGATATCAACTGGTAGACCTTCAAGAATGATATTGGTTGCCTTCATATCACAATCAGCTTGAATTTTCTTAGCAACAGATAATTCAACATATTTCTTTGTTCTGGTCACCCCATTCTCTTTAATATTAGGCCAAATGAGTGGAACGTGTTCAAATAATTCAAGTATCATTATTCCGTGCTCTCTGTTTTGCATGTATAATTCCATTCTACTTTTCCACGAATCATACAGGTCCTTGTCCAACATTGGTGGACGATTGTCAGCACCGGAGAGTATCATGTACTCAGCAAGAGTATTCTTTTGTCCAAGTGGAATAATTGAATCCATTTTAATGTGACAAGATAAAAAATGATCGTATCGAGGTGGGGGGGGGGGGGGATAATTGGATGTTGTTGTGTTAAAGTGAGGTTTAATTAATGAAATTGAGTCTTTGGAATACACGGGATTTTACAATTCTTGATAAAACCGGGAAATCAAGTTTTCACGGGATTTTACAAACAAAGAACAACCGTATAATTTACCTAATGAAAGTGTATAGTTCTCCCAAGTAAAGCGTATAAATCACCCAAGCAATTTATGTATAAATCGCCTTAAGGAACAACGTATAAATCGCCCATGGAAATAAACGTATAAATCGCCCCCCCCCCTGGCAATAAAAGCACCGATAAATCTCCCTTATAAATGAACACGTATAAATCGCCCTTGGAAATGAACACGTATAAATTGCCCTTAGAAATAACCATGTATAAATCGCCTGTGGAAAAACACATATAATTCGCCTGAAGATAAAACGTATAATTCGCCTGAAGAAAAGAACGTATAACTCACCTTAGGTAATTCACGTATAAAGCGCCTTAGGAAAATAAATTGCCTGAACAAAATACGTATAAATCGCCTATGAAAAATACACGTATAATTCGCCTTTAGAACTACGTATAATTCACCTGAAGAGAAATGTATATAACTCGCCTTAACGTATAATTCGCCCAAACTCTCTACGAAACTCAAAACTCAAAAATCTTAAGAAGACTCACTTTTTGATGTTTTTACCCGATTTTTCTTGTACTTATTACCTATCTAAGGCTATCAGAACCTTAAAACACAAACTTTAACGTTTTTGACACGAAAAATTTGAAATCAAGATTTTTGGTACAAAACCCTTTTACTAACCAAAAAGACTCAAAAAGTTGAAATTTTTGATGGTTTTTCAAATATTTTCTTGTGCTTCTAGCCTAAGCTAAGATAAATAAAAAATAAAGTTTAAAGCTTTATGGTTTTTAAACCCTCAAAAGATGAAAACCTTTTGATAGGTACGAACCAAAAACACGCCTAAAAAGAGTAGAAAAAACGCACACAAAACCTTCATAAACACTCCATGGCTCTTGATACCAATTGTAGAATATCTTAACACATATAGTATGGGATTCGATCTAGAGTTTTTAGAGAGAGAAAGAGGTGGTTGGATGATCACTTAGAGAGAGAAATAAAGAAGAGAGTATTAGACTAACTATGTGAGAAAATGAACAACCAACACCCTCTTCATGTGTGGAGAAGGTATAAATACAATGGATTGTGGCCGACCATGGGCCTCATAAGAGGCTTTCCATGGGCCTTTAGCCCGATTAGCTTTCTATCTTAACTATTCGACTTACTACAAGCTACGACTAACTATATTGGAAGTGACCGATACTTTTCGTATTCCTAACAGAATTTGTTAACAAAGTACAATTAAGAGCTTTTTGTGATGCACAAGGCATTACTCGTAACTTCTCGGCTCCACGTACTCCGCAATCAAATGGGGTAGTAGAAAGGGAAAATCATACTCTACAAGAAATGGCTAGGACCATGTTAAATGAACAATCCATTCCTCAAATGTTTTGGTGCAACGTCGTTGACAATTCAACTTACATTTTAAATAGAATTTTGTTAGGATTCTAAAAAAATGTTGATTATTCAATATGAATTGGTCTTGTAATATTAGTTAGTTTTACTATTTATAAAAATGTAATAAGGGTAATTTGGTTAAAGTTAAGGAAAATGACCAATTAGCCAAGTAGTAAGTAGATTAGAGAGATAGTATAAATAGGTGGGAGTTCCTCATTTAGATTAAGTTTGTCATTTGTATTCCTCATTTTCCCTCCCCTTTTCTCTCTATTAATGAAATTACTCATTTAATAAAACTTCCTCTCTAGTATTCTCTCCTCAATCCTAAACCTTCATATATGATACATTGTTGGTACAACATTGACTAGGATCTCTTTTATGTTTTAACGATGACAAATAAATGTTTGCAAAACGTAAAATCACAAACGGTAGCCTAAATCCGTAAAACCGGATTTCACCATATGGCGCGCTTAGGGATGGCACCCATGGGTATTGGGCATGGGTTCTTCGTACCCATCACCTGCATCCGTGATTTTTTCACCCGTCCCCGCCCGTCACACACCAATGGGTATAATTTTCTGCTTATGCCCATGCTCGTGGGTATTTGAAACCCACGAGTAAACCCATGGGTTAGTGTAATGCAATAAAATTACAAAACCATGATGCGCATTCTAACTATGAAGCGTAATAAGACACCAATCAATTTTCTAAATACCAAGTTCACACAATACTTAAACACATGTCTGAAAGTAGCAATTAAACATCCATTGACTATAATTATCAATACTAGTATTTCATGAGCATCAATACTAGCATGGACCTTAATGTAATTCTAATTAGAGAGGACCAATAAAGCTATTTCAACATTAAAGACTATTACAACATTAAATAAATGGTTGAACCCTTACTGCAATGTTAATGTCACTTATAACTTATTCTCGTTAATCATATTTGAGCAAGACTAATAAAACATTAAAATATCATTAAACCAATAAACGTTGTAATTCTAATTAGGGAAAATCAATAAAGCCAACTACAATCTAATTAAACATAAAATTTACATAAATATGAAACTAGAGTATTTAGATGTATAAGGTGTGTACTTGATAAAGGGAATAATTGTCGTTAAAGGTGAATGGAAGTTCGAGCGAGAAGCCGATACGAAGTCTTTGTGAATTGTGTGGTACAATGGAAGAACTGATACTTTTGAGCACAAAGGATGAACAAAGATTATACATGTATATAACTTTGATTTTTGATCTTTCATATTCTTTTGTTAGTCTTTGAAACTCAAACAAGTCTTTAGTTTACTGTGTTTTGTGTTTTCTTTGAGACTTTGTAATTTTTAAATATGTACCAACAATATCATAAATATTTTAAATATTATAATTAATTTTAGTTAGATGGGTTTATGGGTACACCCACGGGTATTTTGACGGGTACACCCATGGATAAATGGGTGACATGGGTTTATCAGTGATGGGTACACCTCATTCGTTACCCACCCGCCACCCACTAATGGGTACAAATTTTCACCCACAACCCACTCGTGGGTGAAAATTAACGTGATTACCTACCCATTTACATGTGGGTACCCGTGGGTTGTGGGTTTTTCTCTCCCATTGCCATCTCTAGGCGCGCTGGGCACGCGTCAGCGCGTGGCCAGCGCGCCATACACGAAATCTGTTTTGCGGATTTAACAATTGTCGGCTTTCCTCTTACCCGACACATGTGGAAACTTCAATAAAGGTATGTGCAAAGCATTTGGGAACACTCTAAATGAGGTTTAGACTTTGAAAGGAGCAAACACAAATCCTCCCATTTTTCTATAAAACGCCAACTCAAATCTTTTATCAAACGCCTCTAGCGAAGGCCGAGACTTCTTTCTAAACCTAGTATGATCATGTTTTCAACATACCAACAAGAAAAGGTATTTATTTAAACTTAATCTCTACGTTGTTCTTAATCATGTAACGGGTTTTACTCCCTTATTGGTCAAACTAAGTCAAAGGTCACTTTGCGTAAACACATCATTTCCCGTTATAGGATATGCTTTACTTAAGATGCAAAGTACTTAGCTTGTTTGCATCAAGATGATTAGTGATCAAATCCATTGTTGACTATCATGGATTAAAGTCTAAGTGACTAATTGAGTTTGTGGTATTTGGAAGTTAATCATACTTTGACTTTTCTCACTTCCTTACCCATACAAATGTTTTACAAACTCACATGTATTCCTCACATGTAAAAGTCCACACTTCCTCTACACAATCCTTCTACCCATTCTTACTAATCACTTGTTTATCCTTCTTACCCAACAAGTGATTTCATCTCTTCTACACACACTCCAAACATCTTCTTCCTAAACAATCCCATAATCACATATGCCCACTCTTTCCTCTCTTATTGGTAATGTGATTATTAACCCAAATAAATCCTTTGATTTCATCCTTATATTCATCTTCAAACCTTCATACACATAAACCTTCACCAATTAAACCTCAAATATTATCCTCCATATGCCAAATCACATTCTCTTACACAATGTACTATCCTTGTACTTGTTGTACTTCTATGTTCCTTGCATTCCAAACAATATATCCTATATCTTTTCAAAACATTCTCCACCACATATAAACTATTCACCTTCTTCTCTAATGAATTCAAACTACACACACTCTCATCTTAACTATTGATCAAGCCACGTCACCAATCTAAGTTCCCACACTCTTTTCTCAACCCTTGGATGGATTGCTTCTCAAACAGACACAACAAACATACTTTCTATTCTACCATTGATCAAGCTACCTCATCAATCCAAACTCCCTCATTCTCTTCTCAACCATTGGATTGATTTCTCATCTCAAACAAGCACAACCTCTCTTACAAACATTCACTTCTTACTCACACAACAAGTATACCTCTCTCTCTATCCTTGATCTTGCCACTTAACCAAATGTCCTCTTCACATCCTTACCTTTCATTTCAAACTAAGAACAAGAGGCTCCCTTATGTCACATCATGACAACTCATACACACCTCATACATTCTTATCCAACATGTGCTTAAAGTATTTGAAATTTAAATTTTAAATCTTTCCCTCTTTCTTTCCAAGCAAAGAATATTCCAAAAATATTCTCTTGTACACTAACTAGCAATCTTTAGTTGGATCCCAACTAAGCTTGTTAGATTTTGAGGAATACCCAAAATACCCCTTTCTAATAATCCTCTTCTCTTTTTTTATTATCGGATAAGTAAAACGCTTTTAATACTTCACAAATGTTTTATCAAATGGCTATTTGAGTTGGTTAAACTTGAGCATAAGAATGATTGAAAGGTCATAGCGTGAAGTACAATTGGGGGTTTAACAAATGCAGGTATTTAAAATGCCAAGATCCCGAAGAAAAACAATTTCGAGAAATTGTCGCGCTGGCCATGCGCTGACGCGTGGGCATCGGGCCAGACTCGAAATTTTTTCACATTTCGGGATCCTTGGCCTATAAATAACCAACCTTGGCCTTTATATTCCTCACCTCTTGTAAATATTATTTCTTCTCTTTTCTCTCCTTTAATCCTCTAAGTCTAAACATCAAGTGTTCTTAGTCTTATCATCTATAATCCATTGAAGAACACACATCTCTGCATGAGAGCCACACAAGTGCTTAATCCAAACTTGTATGTTTTGTCAAGGGCCTTCTTTCTCATAACATTTCTATTAGAATCGACTCTCTAGGTTAGGTTAGGGCTTGGTTCACCATGTATCTTTTTATTTAATCGAGTTGTAAGGGAAGTCTTGTATCCGTAGGATCAAGCCTTGATCATTGGGATCTAGTTGGGGTTTTGGAAAGCTCCCAATGGGAAGGCTTTTAGAGTTTATAGGTGTAACAACTCGAGTCTCACGACGCGTATGACGATCGCGAGTTCGACGTCATTATTATTATTTTACGGGTTTTCGTAAGCGAACGTCGACATTTAAAATTTTATTTGTCGCAAATAATTATTTTTGTATTTTAATACGAACGAAAATTTAAAATATTTATCTTTGACGTTTCGCGAGTCAACGTTTGACCGCGCGTGCGTTAATCGTTTTGAGTATCGTAAAAATCTACGACGCACCCCGTTATTATTTTCTTGACCATAAATTATTAATTTTGAACATTGTAGTCTTCGTTCCTTGTCTTTGGCCACGACTCGCGTTTATAACTCGTGTTTATTTAAAATATGTACAAGATACATTTTAACTAAAACATTGACACAAGATATTTACAAGTAATAAAAGAAAAAAAATATGAATGCATGCTTGATCTAGCCCCTAGCCGGCTATTGTACACATACACACTCCAAATTTTTTATTTCCCAAGCTAGAAATCATTACTTGTGCTTCCCAAAAACTCTTTAAAACCTACATACTCAACACATAGTTGAGAGTTTTGTTTTCCTTTCTCTTTTCTTGCTTGGTGCTCGGCTGGATATCAACCCATACACATACACCATAATTTTTCTAGTTTGATCCAAAAACACATTCAAATAACACTTAAATGATGATGTGAATCAAGTAAGAACCAAGTTGTAGTTTGTTTTCTCTTTTCCTTCTCCCTCTTGGTTCGAACGAGCACCCAACACCAACACTCTTGGTATTTGATTTTTCCAACCTATCAAATATTGTTTAGAAGGCTTTGGTTTAATCATCCATGTAATAAACATGTACATGCAATAAGGTTTTGATTGAGTTTGAGTTTTATGAAAGCAAAGGGGTTTTCAAGTGGGTTGGTGGTTCGAACCAAGCTAAAGACCACAAGGGAGTGATCTTTGTTAATTGGTTATCATTCGGGTTGATTCAAGTTTGGTTTTGGTTTGGTTGGTTTGGTTGTGAGCCGCGGCTAGGAACAAGGGAACGAGACGAACTCTTTTATTTTTCGACTTTGCTTCCGATAGCATTGTGAGCCTTCTTTAAACTTTGTTTTGTTTGTTTTATTTATTCGATTTGATTTTTGTCGTTGCATGTGATGAAATCGTTTAGATCTTGCGCCAATTAGTCAAGTGATGTTATGAAATGATTAGGCAAGTTAGACATAAGTTATATGTCATGTTAGAAGTATTTTAAATGAGCTTGTGGGTCAAAAATGAGTTTTGACATAGCTATTAAAAGGTCTATTGTGAGCAGAAAGTTTGGCACGCCAAACGAGGATCGAGATTTCGTAAAATCTGATCTTAGGCTTTGAAATATGATAAAGCTTTCTGATACGATCGTTTTGATATAAGGTAGAGCTTCTAACTCTTAATAACGAAAAAGTTAGAGCAAAAACGAGATAGATAGTCGATGTATAAAAACTCAGCATTTGTTCAAAATAGTAGTTGTTGTCTCCGATTTAAAGGCTTG
>BQNB010037425.1:28218-49453 GCA_026074375.1 Tanacetum coccineum | reverse complement strand
TGAAGTGCATTCAATTTGCTCATGGAGTTTTCTTTTAAAATCTTTGCTTGCTTTTGCAGTTGTTGTATCTCTTGTTCATCTAAATCCAAATATGAAGATTTCCATTGTAACGTGATGTGAAGTGAAAATGATTTGTAGGATCTTAAGTAGGTAAAGTGATTGTTGTTGTGGATTGAAACCAATTAACGTTCACGGGTTTTTACAAATCTATGATTTAAACCGAGAAAAGAAATGGAATCTTTTGCTGGATTTTACAAAATCAAGAAAAAACCGTGAATGAAAAATTAATTTGTGTTGGTGAAATCATTGTTGTTGTTGAAGTACGTGAGCTTTTGTAATGATTAATGAGCTTAAAACGGTGACCGGTGCACAAACTTTGAGCTTGAAATGATTAACGGTTGATTAAAACTCAAATAGGGACTAACGGTGCAATCACGATTCGCTTTGGATGGCTAACGGGCTGAATTATAACATGTGAGGACTAACGGCGTAACTCAATTTCAACAATGAGGATTAATAGAGAAAGAAAGTACTTGCTATGAATGTGTCTTTAAATCAAGGGACCAATAGTGTAAATTTTGAATTTTAATTAATGAAAAATTGTTTCCCTCCATGCAAGTACGTCTTCATCGTTTGAAGATATAAAAAAAACATTTTTTTTATTCGTTTTGATTCGGTTTGATTTATAAGCTCATACGGTTATCGTCGGTGAAATCCGAATATACCACAATAATCGAAAAGATGTCATGATCACAATGATATAAGTTATACGTCCTGTAGCTAACCGTTACACGAAACCGAAAAACCCGAAATTACTTAAAACTTGTATATTTTGCGTTTTATGATTGCGAATTCATTTCTGACTTAGATGTTGCGAATTTGGTTGCTATAAGAAGTTGCAAATTCGTGTGACAAAGGGAAACTGCGAATTCGTTCAACAAAAAAAATGTTGCGTATTCGGGGCCTTCAGAAAACTGCTAATTCGTGTGCTTCACAATGTTGCTAATTCGTTTCCTTCGTTGTTGCGAATTCGGTTACTTCACAAATTGCTAATTCGGATTCTTCTTCAAAGTTGCGAATTCGTGTGACAAAGGATATTGCGAATTTGGGGAACAAAGTAAACTGCAAATTCGTGTACTGTCGTCCTTGTACCTTTCTTTTGTCTTCAACCGAAACAACAGAAACGTCTTTGTCCTTGGAAGCTAAAGTTGTGGATCTTTGTCTCCCTCTTTTTTTTTCTCAACCCGTTAGTACCACAAATAAGCTAAGAAATGGCTTAATGAATAAGCTATGTTTAACAAACAAATAAGACCTTTAACCAGAAAATAAGCTCTCCAAATAAGTTCTAGTTCGTTAAGCTCTCAAAAAGGTTTTTAGTACATGTTCTTAAAAACGTTTGTAAGCAGCATGTAAATAAGGAGTAAGAAACGATTTTAAGTCACCTTTTTAAACCAATATTAGCCGACACAGTAAGCCCAAAAGCATTAGACAGAAAGCCCAAGATCATGAACATAAAAATCTACTGTTTTGAAGAAAATTCAGATTTGTAAGAGGTGAGGGGCTCAACCAACCGACTCTAACACGACACCCTAAACACAGTTGTAGTTACTTACTAAGGAAGCTTTTTACGAAATCACATGTGATTGTGATACAAATCACATGTGATTTTTTCAGACGTGACTGAAAAAAATAATCGAAAAAAAAGTTCGTCGAAAGCATATAGAAGTGCCCCTCTATAGAAAGATGATTTAATTCTCGTCGTGATGGTATATTTCGTTTTGCGTAACGATTAACGGGTTGTGAGATATTTAATTTTAAAAAAATAAGATGAAAATGGGTTTTTTAATTAAATTAAAATAAGAATTAATCTAAACCATTAGATGTAAATAAAATGGATGGTTGAGATAAAGTGGATTATTCTTTAATTAGATAGTGTTTTACATAGAACTATTCTCTATTGTTGAAAGTATAAAAAAAATAAGAAAACTTTATATAGAAACTATAATTTGAATCAGTTTAAACTTTTATTATTTTTCGATTATAATTTATAAATTTTATTTATCACTACAACTATCTGTCGCTATAAATTCCCAAGCGAATTTATAAATACGAGACCTATGTAAACTCGCATTAATCAATTATTTAATCAAGAATTACATTTATGGGCCTTTTCTCAATCATATGAAAATGTTAATAATTGATTTTGTGGAATTGCCTGAAGGCTTGATTGCATTCACAATGTTGTTTCATTGTCGTAACGGTCGTGCTTTAATTTTAAAGGATACTTAAAGGTTGATGTAGATGATTTTTGTGACATTGATGTATAGATAAAGACGAATAATGTTAGAAGAGCCGTATGATAGAGTAAGAAAATGTTACTTTGATACGTACAAGAGTCATGCATCTCTGAAGAGGTGTGCTTGACATGATAATGGCAAGGTGTATTAGCATATTAAAAAGGGTAAAGGCCATAAATGACTAACTTACTTATCCCAATTTACTGTTGTTCCTAGTCAACTCTATAAAGGTACACACAAACATGTATACATTCAAATTTTTAACAAAATGAATAACTTTCGGTTATATTTCTAACGATACTTCAAATATACCCGTGCATCGTATTGTTCTTCAGAAAGTCAATAATTTGGTGGTGGCTAGTGTGGTCAGCGATCATCGATCAGGTTTTGATTGTATGATACATATGTTTTGCTAGATATGATGAGCTTTTGGTTAAAAAATGGTGTTTTTAGAGGTATTTCGATAAAATCATCTACGCAATTTTAAGTGTTTAGATTGTCCAAATAGTTTTCTGTGTATTTTGTTTAGTTTACTGAAGAAAATCACAAAGCAAAAGAACCCGCTCAGTATGGCGGCGGGCTAATTTTTCCAGAATAAAATATTTTTTTTTTTTACGTTCGTGGGTGTTTTTTTTTGGGTATTCGTTATGGTCTAGCGTAATTTTTTAATATTTTCTTTTTTTTGTATGATTCGGGCAAAAATAAAATTTGCGTTTTATTTTTTTTTTTTTTTTTTTTAATTTTTTTTTTTTTTTCTTTTTTTTTTTTTTTTTTTTTTTTTTTTTTTTATTTTTTTTTATTTTTTTTTTGTTTTTTTTTTTTTTTTTTTTATATTTTTATTTTGGGGTTTTTGGGACGCTAATTTTTCCTGAATATTTTCTTTTTTTTTTTTGTGAAACGTGTTTTTGTAAATTTTATTTAAACAGGAATTTTGTGTAAGAAAATCGTAAATAGTTGCAAAGTGTGAGGGTCCGTTTTCTAATTTTTTTTTTACTTTGGGCCAGTTTAGGTTAATTTATATTTTGGGTTTTTTTTTTGCTATCATTTTTTCCCGATATATCCTTTTTTTAACGATTTCGGAAAAAAAATTTTGCGTTGGACGGTGTATTGTTTCCCGAATATTTTCTTTTTTTTGGGACGGTTCTATATCTTTTTTTTGTGGGCCGATAATGTAAAAAAAATTGAAGAACAATAATAGAACTTGAAGTGTTTTTTTTTGTTAATTTTTTTACGGGATTGTTATATGTAAAAAATTCGTAATAGTTAAAAGTTGAGGGAGCCGTTTAGTATTTTTTTACTTTGAGCCACATATTATGCGAATTTTTTAAAAGGCTAGTTTGTCGACAAAATGTGTATATTATAAAAAATATAAATTTATATTGGCTTATGTGTTGGGCCTCATGTTTAAGTGTTTTTTTTTTTTTAGCTATATGTGGTTTTTTTTTAATATAATAGAGTTGTACGTTTTGTGACCCATAAACGTTAATTAAAGTTATTAGGTATCAGAAACAATTTCCGCGTGTATTTTTTTTATTTGAATAAATCATGAACTTGTTGTAATATTTTTTTTTAACTCCTACTTTTGTGTGCATACAAAATTAAAAAAAAAAAAAAAAAAAACCAAAATATCGGGTAGCAGCCCGGTTACTGATAGCAAACGGCCCAACCAGTCAAAACGACGTATATTTTCTGACAGACGAAATATGTATAATTATTTTTTATATTGGCTTTATGTTGTAGGTGGCCTCATGGTTAAAGTGTTGTATGTTTTGTTTTGCTATATGGATTTTTTTTATATAATGGTTGTCACCTTTGTGACCATATCGGTTATTTTAAAAGTTATTAGGTAGCTGAAGATGTTACTCCGCGGAATGAAATTTTTTTTATCTGAATAAATCAGAACTTATTTGTAATATTTTTTTATAACTCCTACTTTGTGCATAAATGGGCTGGGCCCAAATAGGGCAGCACCGTTACGTAATATAAGCGACCGTTTACGCTCAATTGTCGTACAAAAACACGCCACCTCCGCCATCCCCCCCCCCCCCCCCCCCTGTTCTTCCTTAAAAAAAAAAAAAAAAACCAAAAATCTGGGGGAGCCCCACGTATACTGTAGCAAAAACTTAGGAGCAAAGGTCAGATTACAATTCCGGGAAACAGTCCAAAACGACTGCGTTTTTTTGTAGTAATTTTTTTTATATGGCTTATGTGTTGGCCTCATGTTTTTAAGTGTTGTTTTTTTGCTATATGGTATTTTTTTGTGAGGGGGGGGTGGGGTGGGGGATAATAGATTGATGTTAGTTGTAGACCCGATTGTGTGTGACGCGAGTAGGAGCGTATGTTATTTTATGGAGAGCAGAGTAGATACTGAGGGTAACATGAGTTAGTCGTAAGGGGTCATATATAGGTTGCCGGTGCTGGTAAGTCATTGTTGGTATGATAGGATATTATATTCACTGTAGAAGAGATCACTATGCTCAGGTTACCTGATAGATAATGGGAAACAGTTTGAGGAATATCTTCTATATCACTCTCCGTGCTAAGCGTGTTATACTGTTGAACATCACATTGATGTTCAAGAGACACACATAATACTAGAGAGTGTGATTAGACATTGAGGCAACACTACATTAGCAATGATAATTTTTTTGTTAGTCAAAACGCAGTAAGTTGTTGGGGGCGGAGGTGGAAGGTGCTACTGTTACGGCTTCCAATACTTATATTGAGGTTTTGTGTTGTTTGTTACTACTTGTATGACACAAATAGTTTGGTGTATATTTTTTTTTTGATTAATTTTTAGTGAGGGGGTGGTTTTGTTTTTTTTGTAAAATTTGTGGTATCTAGTGTCGTTTTTAGGTTTTGTAAGGGTTGGTATATTTTTAGGGTATTAATGGTTTTGGTTTTTTTTTTAATTTGATGATTAAAATCATTCTATTCACTATTTAAATCACAGAGGGCCCTACTCATAGATGTCCAATTCTTTCTAATTTACATTTATGTTCACAGCATATCGATATAGCTAAACAAGGTGGGGTAGGGGTATTTAGTGAAGTAATGGGAGATGTTATGTGATCAAATGTATTTAAATATTTGTAAAAAACGGACCTTTCACTTTTTTCTACTATTTACGCTCTATATTGCATGTAAAAATAATTCCCGTAAATAATTAACATAAAAATCACTCTAGTTCTTTTTGTTCACTAATTTTTTTTTATCATTCATTTATAGGGGTGGTTGGAGAGGTTACTGAGCAGCAGTCAAAACGCCGTCGTTTCCTAAAAAAAAAAAACCAAAATCGTGAGCCCGATACAGTAAGCAAACGAGCCCACATCAAAACCGACTGCGTTTTGTAGTAATTTTTTTATATGGCTTATGTTTGGGCCCCATGTTTAAAGTGTTGGTTTTTTTTTGCTATAGGTTTTTTTGTTAATATAATGGGTTGTACTTGTTGTGACCATATCGGTTTATTTTTTAAAGTTATTAGGTATCGAAGCTGTTTCCGCGTATTTTTTTTTATCTGAAAATAAATCAGAACTTTTTGTAATATTTTTTTAACACCAACGTTGTCATACAAAATTAAAAAAAAAAAAAAAAAAAGGGTATTTCGATTATAAGCATCTACGCAATTTTAAGTGTTTAGATTGTCCAAATTGTTTCTGTGTATTTGTTTAGTTACTAGAAATAATTACATAAGTGAGTTATTAGACTTTTGAGAAACTAGGATACTCTTGAGATTATACGGGTAAAACTCTTGAGGAGCTAAATAGGAGACTGATTAATTACCATATTATATTATATAAAGAATGAAATGACTGTGAATGCCTAAAACGTGTGTCTAAAGACATGTCTAAGAACAAGATGACGCCAAGTGAAAAAAATCAAAAGTGAACATTTAGAGTAAGATGATGCATGAATGACGTGTCAAATTATCAATGAATTATCTAAATGTTAAAGTATGTATGTTAGGGCTCTCTATTATTGCTCTAAAGAATCGAGGCCTACGGTTTTTTGGCACACGTGATTTAGGATATCATTATAAGTATCCAGTTATAAAAGTATAAGTTTTGTGATGTCCGGGCTTTGGTTCAGTGTTGAACAAACATATGGCGTGAACAAACTCATTCACAATAATCAAACCAAAGTAGGCCTAAAAGATGGATTCAACAACAAAATATACCAAAAGGATGATATGTCCCAGTATTCGGTCCTTATAAAACTAAAGGGATGCACTAACAACATGACACTGGTAAATATGTGGTATCATGATAACATGAATTTCCCAAAATAAAGTCTGTCAAGACGCCTTAAGTCCTTAAATCTGAAATTTCTTTGCAGTTATTTCCATGATGTCTTCCATAGGCTTGTCAGCATTGGCAACTATATCTTGAATACAAGAGAGTTGAATGTTGTGACACTCCTTTACAGCCTGTTTAAACCTTTCGGTTACAGTATCATCATACCTCTGAAACAAGTCCTTGAACATATTAGGAATGAACTCGGTCAGCAACAAACTACGATCATGGTCTGCTTTAATAGTCTTTTCCAAGGCTTCTGCCCTTTGAGAACTTAATAATTTTAACGCATTCTTCAACTGCACCTCTGTAATTTGTGCGTACCCCAACTGCTGTTTAAGATCCTGAATCTCATTGTCCTTCGATTCCAAGCTCTCCAGTTGTTGCTTCAACGCATCAATCTCTTTGTCTTTGACAGCTAAGCTCTTATCTTTTGTAATAATGTCTGAAGCCATATGGCAGGCCTTCTCTTCCAAGCTCGCCACTTGTTGATTCAATTCCTCAATCTCTTTGACTTTGATAATTAAGGTCTTATATTGTCCATCCTTCATCTCCTTTATTTGAGCCTCATTTTGTACTCTTTCTGCCAAGAGTTTGTCCTTGAACCACTTCTCAGCCTCCAACACCAGTTGGAGGCGTTTTTCACATTTTTTAATAGCAATATTTTGTTTCTCAATCAGGCCACCATCCTCTACAACTTTAGCTTTTAACTTCTGGATACGTTCGCGATATACACCAACATTGTTGTCCATCTGACGCAGTCGTTCAGCAGCCTCTGTCATAACTAAGAAGCAATCGCCTGCGAGCTCAGCATTGGACATCTTCTTCATTTTCGAGATAATATGTGGGCTAACAACGAAGTTGATACTTAAGGTATTTCTTGTGATAATGTCCGAAGCCATATGGTAATTGTCAGTCCTCGCTTTGTCTTGTTCATCCTTCGTCTCCTTTACTTGAGCACCATTTTGTGTTCTTTCTGCCACGAGGTTGTCCTTGAACCCTATTTTTGTCTTCAACACCCTTTGGAGGCGCTTGTCACTTTCTTCAATAGAAATGTTTTGGTTTTTGATGATGCCACTATCTTCTACAGCTCTAACTTTCAAATTCTGGATATGATCATGATAGGCATCATCATTGATGTCCATCCAATGCAATCGTCGAGCAGCCTCTTTCATAACTAAGACACATTCGCCTGCCAACTTAGCATTGGAGATCTTATTCAATTTCAAGACTCTAAGTGGGCTAACAACGACATTCAGATTTTCTGTATGAGACTGGGGATATTTAAAGACCACTTCTATACTCATAACTGAAGCCTTTTGCTTTTTGTCTTTCTTGGATAACGAGTTTCGGACTGATGAGTTTTGACATTTTCTCTTTCTTAATAATGTACTTGAAACAACATCACCTTTATCGTCTAACTGCAAGCTATATATCTGTAACATGTTTTTAACATAATAAGGTTCGATAATATCATGTTTAGCAAAAGTTTAAGAAAACTCAAATTATATCATATTACAGTATCAAATGTAGTATTAGGATTGAAAAATGCATGGCAAGGTACTAGAAAAGGCCGAAACTGTAAACCTCAGGTAGAGGCGTCACTCTGCTGGTCAACTTTCTAGGCAGCATTTTTACAAGTATTGGCCAAAATGTACTCAGTTTCTCACGAACCTGAAAATATATCAGTAACGCATAAGACAGAAAATTCCATAACTAAGATAAAATCAGAAACTTGGTTATCAATAACTACATGATCTTACATCCTTGATCACTCTCCACGTGGCTTCAAACGGATAAACATAAGGTTCAGAAATAGATTTGCCTTCTAGTAACATTTCGACACAAGCGAGAACTGAATTAGCCAAGGATTCGAGATTATATCCTCCTTCTAAAGCCATAACAATCTTTCCCTCGCTGAATTCCATCAGCTAACAAAAGCATCAAATACCAAAAATACCATTAACTTAACATTTCGTTTTGTATTATATCAATCTAAGATAATGCTATTATTGGATGCTAACCTTTTTCAACAATATAGAATAGCCATGAGGTGTAACGCAGCAGCCGCCAAGAGGATCACCAAATGCTGCTCAAGAATACAAAATAGTAAATTAAAATATATATTTCCAAGTTTATTAATAGTTAGTACTTAGTAGAGCTGACCTGCATCAAATCCAGCTGAGATCAGAACTATGTCAGGGTTAAATTTTCTTGCAACTGGGATCAATATATGATCCCACACAGCAATATAATCCGCATCGCCACAGTTACCATTCTCCCACGGAACATTTATGTTATACCCTAAACCTAGCCCCTCACCCACCATGACGTGTGAACCATCATCACCACCAGGATAAAAACTCCCATTCTCATGTCTGCATTTTTCACAATATCTCAAACAATAAGCATAACAGGAAATCATGTGATCTGCATAAGAAATCATGTGCTTTACCTATGAACAGAGAAGACCAGCACGCGGGAGTCCTTCCAGAACATCTTTTGAGTAGCATTTCCGTGATGGATGTCCCAATCAACAATTAGGATCTTTCTTATACCCAATTTCTAAGACATCATAAGATTTAACTTAATTAATGATACATAACAGTCGATGTGGTTTCAATCAAGCATTGGAGTGTACATTAATGACATAGGTCTCACTTTTTGGTTAAGCAGAAAGCTTGTTGCAATAGCGACATTGTTGTATAGGCAGAATCCCATTGGTTCATTTTTTTCTGCATGATGTCCAGGTGGTCTTACAATTGCAAAGGCAGAATTAAGCTCCCTTTTTGCAACTTTTTCAGCAACCTGTAGAACAATTCATCAGTTAATGTTCACAAAGTATCAGCATTCAAGATATGATTTCTGAGCTACTCACCTCAAGCACGGAGCCAGCAGCAAGATAAGCAGATTCAGATGACCCCTCATTAAAATATATAGAATCGTATTTTGCAGCAACTTTGTTTCTTTGTGAGACCGGCTTTTTGGAGCTTATAGTCTTAATCAAATTGATGTGACTTTTAGTATGAACTGCAGCTATATATTTGTCGTCCGCTTCTTTAGCTTTGAAAACCACACACCTGAATCATTCAAGGAAATCATTAACACGGAAACGACTTAACAATGGACATTCATTAATTATTTCCTTCACTGTTGAAATAGAAAAACTTAGTAAACAGCAATATAATACTTATTATGGAAGATTTTGCTAATTACTAGTATAACCGGTTAAATGAGTCAAATTGTTAGTGCAACATTTTTTATGGGGCAAATATCACTAAACAGCAACATAATCAGATCATTGATCAGTTTTGGAAATTGAGGTTTTTTTCAACTAGACTTAGACATTTAGTATGAACCGCGGCTATGTATTTGTCTTCCACTTTTTTAGCTTTAAAAACCACAGAACTGAAAGACGTTCATCAATAAATCACAAAATTACTTAAGGGTTAAGGTGTTTTTTTTTAAGAAAAGTTCTAAAAAAACTTAAAAAACAAAAAACTTGTTTAGTCACAAATTTTCGGAAATTATTTTAAGAAGAAAATGAAAAGTTCACCTTTCAAATTTTAATAATGATTCTGAAAAGAGCAATTAACACTTTACTACATTTAAAAAAAAAAAATTAACACTTCTCTGCAGATAACCCCCCCCCACCCCCCCCCCCCCCCACCCCTCCCCCCCCCCCCCCTTAACCCCTCCTCTCTCTCTTCTTTTTTCTAAAAAATAAAAATAGAAAATTGAAGAAATGTCTTCACAACTAAACACACCCTGAAGAATTAAATTCTATTCCTAATTAGTTGAAAGGGAAAGATTTACTAAATAGCAATATGCCTATACTGTTTTTGACATGTTTCGATAATTATACTTTTTATGGGCTATTTTGCTAATTACAACCAGTTAAATGGGTCACTTTATGACTACTCTGAATTTTCTAACTTTCAAACAATAAAACTACCAATTCGAGAATATTGAGTGCAATTACCAAACTGGGTTAACAAGGTTAGAGCGTTGCCTAAGGTTTTTATACTAGTAGTCCATAGAAAAAAGAATAATGTTGGGTGTAAGGGTCCCAATATCCACCACTCACCTTACCATTCAACACATCATCAAACGAACCACTAATCCCCGTAGTGGTGACCACCAAACCCACCACACAAACATACCCTCTAAAACACAAATATACCTCACAAAACACTCACACACACAAAATATTACACGCTAAAGTGTGCACCACGTTCGGTGAAACAAACCACCAAACCAGTGCCAAAAAACCACCACCGTGCTTGATGGTGGTTTGGCCGTATGGGGAAGCACGAGTGGTGGGAGGCCAGCCACGGGTGGTGGTACCTCCCATTACGCCCAATCTAATAAATATTGGTAATCAAAGGTCGAACCGAGTAAACAAAATCGACAAATTGAGCGGAAGCTTTATTCAAAATTATCTAATCAAATTCAAAAGTACAAAATTTTAATAAAGAGGTACAAAGATTTCTAATGTCATTCTTCCCTATTTATTAGAAATTAATGACATAAAAACATTGTCAAATTCTAAACGGACTCAAATCAAGAAACTATCTAAGATATATCCAAAACTAAAATTACCAAACAATCCTTTAAGTTTAAGTCACTCTTTAAAAATGTCCACCGTGACTTGAACTCCTCTACCTGTTTGGGAATAAATTCTCGAACTTCAAAACTTATCTTGTTTCACACGAAACAAAATAACCCAATTTCAAAAGCGAAATGCTAGAGATATTAGACTAGTTCAAAACACAATTCAGTCCAAAACAAACATCGACGACTTCAAGACGAACAATCAAAAGGTAACTGCCAAACTCAAAACGCTAACGAAACAAAAAGAAATCGCCTCTAACGATCTTCAACAACGACAATCAAATTAAGGAAACCAATTTTAAAAATATCCTAAATTTCCAAACCTATATACAAAGTATTAAACAAATTCAAGTTGATAACAAACTTGAAAAATGAACTCTTATAATTCAAACCCCAAAATATGACATCAACAACAACATACCCAATCTCGCCAGAGTGGAGTATGTAGGAGGTTAAATGTAGACGGTTGATACTCTTACCCTAGATTAAATCTACAAAATTCTAATCCTAATGTAAAAAGATTTGTAACGTCACTTAGCCCTAACTAGAAACTAATGGCCTAAAAAAAACATTGTCAAAATATAACCCGACTAAAAAAAAGCAAAACCAAATTTACCAATTCACTTTTCTAACAATAACACTATCATGTTAGACAAAAATCACTTAAAATCACAGTAAAAAAAAACTTAAAATAAAGTAAACCTTTCAAGAATACCAACAGACTCCAGCTTATCCCAAACAGCACGAATGCGGTCGGGGTTTTCGGGATGAGGTTCGCCTTTAGGTGTTGCATGTTTACACATTCTTTCATCGTACACCAACCCAACACGACGTTGTTCTTCTGGTACCACAAATGATGATGATGTTGAAATTAGTGATTCACTTTCACTGGTGTCATCCGATGAGGTATCCATTCAAAATCACAGTACGTTACGTTCTTACCAAAAGCCTGTATTAGTTGCAGTGGAATTTTGAAAAACTCAGCTATTTTAAGTTAGGGTTATGATATATGGTTTTTTTTTTTTTTTTTATAATTTTGTATATGTTATAAAACTGTCACACGAAGAAAACGGAACGAAAAATATAAAGTTTAACAGGTCAAAAGTATAAAACTGTCAAAAATTACGGAACAGAAACTGATAAAAAACTACGTTGTACTGTAAAAGGGAGGTACAAAAAGAATTTTTTGTACCCTTTTGATACTTTTTGGTGAGCCAAAGGGGATACCAATAGTAGCACCCTTTAAGTTAAGCACCTCTGTGTAATGTTTGGTTGTACCCATTATGTTAGCGTATTGTGAGTGTAAGTTTAATTTAAAATAAAATAAAGGCCCACAATAATATAATATTTGTTTTTTTCCTCCTACAAAAACTTCAACATGATGTGTTATGTTCATTTTAAATTTTAAAGGATCTTAATGTTGTATTTTATACCCTTGAAAATGGCTTAATTTTTTTTTGAACAGCCTTAAGCAAAGGCTTGTGGTGAGTTTGGTTGAGGTAGTAGTGCATTTTATGTCATTTGCATTTAATTTATTTCATATATTGTGTTTGGTATTCCAAATGAAAGAATTTAAAATTCCACAAATTGTTAAAATGAGAAAAATTATAATGCATCCAAAAAGTGTAAATTTTAATTTACTTGAAAAAAAATATATAAATTTTTTCTTGTTGTTTTTTTAAAGCAAACGAAATCCGTCACTACGGGTGTTAATCAGGTGTGGGGTTGTTCGGGTTAGGGTCAATTCGGGTTGGTTCAAAGTCGAGACAAGGTTAAAAATATTCGACCCGATACCCGATCCTAGTTAGTATTCAGATCATTACTCGGGTTGACCCGAATAAATTTTTTTTTAACCTGAGTAACACGACCCCAATAGGCTTACTCGAGGTCGGGTCAGGTTTTTTAACACCTCTATCCGTCACTCTCTAAAGGAGTTGCAATAATAAACATAATGACATATTTTAAAATATTATGAGTTTCTGTTAACCAAAAATGCGAAGATAATAGACATTCCGAAATTTTAAATTCTAAAGAATTTAAATTTCCTAGAATTTAAAATTCTCGAATTTCAAATTCACGAAACAAACGCCACCTTAATACATTCTTATTTAATAGCATGGTACTTGCGCGTTGCGGGAACGGGCACCTTGTAATTGAAACTTTTGACAAACAATATTTTGCTATTAGCATTTATTTACGATGAAAATTACTTTACAAACTGCGAAATGTTTTTTGCAGCATGGTAAATTATTGACTGGCCCATTCATCAGCTTGATGTAAAAAATGCTTTTCTTCATGGTCACGTATCTGAGACTGTTTATATGCATCAACCTCCTGGGTTTGTTGATCCTAACAAACCTAAATATGTTTTTCATCTGCAGCGATCTTTGTATGGGCTTAAGCAAGCCTCGCGTGCTTGGTTTCAGCGCTTTGCTAGTTATGCTACACGAGTCAGCATAGTAAAACTTACTCCTCTTTATTTGTCTTTCATCGAGGATCTGACATTGCTTATTTGCTGCTTTATGTGGATGATATTATTCGTACAGCATCGTCTTCAGCATTTTTACAGCGGATCATTGCTTCCCTTCACAGTGAGTTCGCTATGACGGATCTTGGTTCACTCAATTATTTTCTTGGTATTTCTGCTCAGCGATCGGCATCTGGCTTGTTGTTGTCTCAATCAAAATTTGCAGAGGAAATTCTTGAGCGAGCTCATATGCAAAATTGTAACCCGTGCTGGACCCCTGTTAATACAAAGTCCAAGCTTGGTTCGGATGGCAGCGACCCAACCTTATATCGCAGCCTTGCTGGTGCTCTTCAGTGTATTACCTTTACGCGCCCAGACTTATCTTATGTTGTCCAGCAGGTCTGTCTTTATATGCATGACCCTCGTGATCCGCACTTTACTGCTTTGAAGCGTATTCTTCGCTATGTTCGTGGTACTCTTGATTATTGTCTGCAGCTTCATGTGTCATCTACTACTCAGCTTAGTGCGTATACTGATGCTGATTGGGCAGGCTACCCTGTTACCCGTCGGTCCACATCCGGGTATTGTGTGTTTCTTGGCGATAATCTTTTATTATGGTCTGCGAAACGTCAGGTTACCTTGTCTCGTTCTAGTGCTGAAGCTGAATATCGAGGCGTTGCTAATGTTGTTGCTGAGACTGCTTGGATCCGTAATTTGCTATGTGAGCTTCATACTCCTCTATTTACTGCTACCTTAGTCTATTGTGACAATGTTAGTGCTGTCTATATGTCTGCAAATCCAGTTCAACATCAACGCACGAAACACATTGAGATTGACATTCATTTTGTTCGTGACTTTGTTGCTTCAGGACAAAATCGTGTTCTTCATGTCCCTTCAAGATTCCAGTATGTAGATATTTTTACTAAGGGCCTACCCACTGCTTTATTTATTGAGTTTCACTCGAATGTCCGAAGATCTCCCGCTCACACTAAGAGGGAGTATTAGTCGGTATTAGTCAACACATATTTTTGGATGATTAGATACTGATTATTAGGATTATTGGATAATCATTAGATGTCTAGTCATCATTAGCTGTATTGTGGTCATTGGGCTCAAGTCTATCTATTTGTATCTATAAATATCATGTATATTGGAGAGGAATAATCAAGCAAATCAATTAGCCTTCCAATGTGAGTTTTAGCAATTCTAATAGTTCATAGGTAAATGATGATATCTTATCTTAGACCACTTTCAGCTCTTTTTTCTTTCCTATTTTGAGAATTCGAACATAGGAGATTAGGTATTTTGGAGGTAGTTTTGTTATTTTGGGGCCTAAGAACTCTCGAGAGATATATGAATCTATTATTTTTTTGTTACTTTCTGTGTTTTAAAAGTTTATACAATATGTAAAAGAATGTTGTGTATTTAAAGATTATTCATGAAATGTCTTACAAATTTTAAGAAGAAAGTGTTTATGAGTTTGCTTTTGTTTGTACGTTGTGTTTTATTAATGATACTTTTTATTAAAGGGTGTTTTAAAGATTACTAGTACATTATTACAAGTGTTAACCAATCAATATGTGTAGGTGTTGATGCATAACTTAGTTGTACATATAGTTTCAATTAGTTGTATTTACTTGAAATCTATATAAAGAAATCTTAAAAGAATGGAAAAAAAATATGGTCACATTATAGGTGGTTTAGATTAGATAGACGTTTACAATGTTGAATGACAAAGGTTATGTAAGGTGTATTCTTTATCGAACGAAAATTTATAATCTCTATTGTAGATAGTGGCATTCAAACAAAGTATATTTGACGCCACAAATCAAATGCATGAATCTAGGTTGAGTTGTTCAAGCAAATAACTCCTAAGCAATATACATATGATAAAGATTCCAGTCACAATGGTTTGGTTTTGGCTTCCTGTATATAAGCAATGGTTTCATCTTCTGACAGTTGCTTTCCTTGTACATCTTTTGAAAGTTGTTCAAGCACAAGTATCTTCAGTTAGTTTCAATGTTGAAAGCGGTATTGTAACATCCTCTTGAAGATCCTCTGGTAATGTATTTGAACCATCATGATATTCGTCATTTGACTCTGAGTTGTATGTCTGCTACCACATGATGGACATGATAAAGTTCAGGAAAACCTTTAAACAAATGTGTCTGAACGGATAAACAAGTGCTTGGACTATATATTGATGATAATAAAGTGAAAGAATCTTATGGATTCTTATCAACATCATCCAAAATAGCTAAGCGACGTTATACAAGTCAAATAAAGTTATGGCATCAGATTAGTACGGTAATAGTTCAGAACATGAAAGTATATATTAAGAAAAGACAGAAGTGTTACCTGAACTAGAGGTGCTACTCTACTAGTCAACTTCTCAGGCAACTTGTCTGCAAGTATTGGCCAATATGTACTCAATTCCTCACGAACCTGAACAAATGTAAGTTGTGCCAATTAACGGAAATAAGTACTCAATTAACTTGTCTGCAAGTATTAATCCTTAGATATTTGAATAAAGAAATACAAATTAACGGATTCATGGGCATAGGGCTTTACCGCCTTGATCACTCGCCAAGTTGATTCAAATGGATAATCATCAGTGGATTCAGTAATAGGTTTGTCTTCTAGCAATAATTCAACACAAGCAAGTACTGAATTTGCTAAAGAGGTAAGATTGTATCCTCCTTCCAACGCCATTATAATCTTTCCACTACTAAACTCCATCAACTGCACAAAACATCGACACAAGAAATACCAATAGAAAATTTATTCCTGTCATCTTATGATAACTTAATTATATGAGCAGGTTATCTAATGCTAACCTTCTTCAGCAATATACCATAACCATTTGGTGTGATACGGCAGCCTCCAAGAGGATCACCAATAGCTGTGATACATCAAATATACAATTGCTATTAAACTGACGATTTAAAAGCTCTATTGGAACACATTCTTCTATGTTCATTAATTAATAGTTAGTAAAGCTGACCTGCATCGAATCCAGCTGATATTAGAATTATATCTGGTTTAAATGCTTTTGCAACTGGGATCAATATATGATCCCATGCTGCAACATAATCTGCATCGCCACATTCAACATAACCCGCATCACCAAAATAACCATTTTCCCATGGAACATTTATGTTATACCCTAAACCTGGCCCCTCGCCCATCATGAAGTGCGAACCATCATTTTTACGAGGATAAAAAGTCCCATGTTCATGCCTGCACGGGTTCACAATATTTTCTAAGTATAAACATAACTAAAAACATATGTGTTCAACAAAAGGAAACCATATGTTTTACCTATGAACAGAAAAGAACAGCACTCTAGGGTCCTTCCAAAACATCTCTTGAGTACCGTTTCCATGATGTACGTCCCAGTCAACAATGAGTATTTTGTTAATACCCAATTCCTAAAATATACGGGTAAAAAGAATTAATTATTGTCTTAACAAACACTACACACATTAATGTTATAGAAACACTCAAATAGGTCTCACTTTCTGGTCAAGGAGGAATTGTGTTGCAATAGCAACATTGTTGTATAAGCAAAACCCCATGGCTTCGTCTTTTTCAGCATGGTGTCCAGGAGGTCTAACAATAGCAAAGGCGGAATTAAGTTCCCCTTTTGCAACTTTCTCAGCAACCTATGAAACAAAACATCTATCAATACGACACTTAACCATAAGCATATACAACACATTGATCTGAGCTTATTACCCCAAGCACAGAGCCAGCAGCAAGATAAGCAGACTCAGACGAAGCCTCATTAAAATAAATAGAATCGTATGTAGAAGCCATCCTGTTTCTTAGTATTGCCATCTCTTTGGAACTTATAGGACTTAGGGGACCTTATAATTTCTTAATTCGGGGGTAACGAGGTGGTGAAATTTTAGGACATGGAACTGCTTTATTTTATTTATTTTTGTCTTCCAACTTTCTTTAGCATTTAAAAAAAAAAAACCCTACACAACCTGGAAAAAACAACCAAAACATAGTATTAAATTCTGAATTAAAAAACAAACAAAAAAACAAGGTTTAGAATTTAAAATTTAGACGTTACTAAAGATGTAAGAGTGTGTGAGAGTTAGGACCTTTGAGGGATTTAACCAGCAAGGAATTTTTACGGGAGTTTTGTTCCCAAATAGCTGCGAATGCGTTTGGGGTTTTGCGTTTAAATGTGGGTGGGGTTCAGGGTGGCTGAATGTTTTGGCTCATTTCCGTTTCAAATCGTAATACTAAAATACCCAATACACGGACGGGCATGTTAAACCAACACGACGGCATTGTTGCTGTTGACTTTCGTTAGTTTGGTCGGCCATGATTTCGTAAAACTACATTGAGACTACCAGGTAATCAACAAACTATAACTTTCATATACAATACACCGTTGACATAATTAAGTAAAATGCATTCTGATAACATAATTTTCGATAAGACCATATTACTTTGTTAATTAAATAAGCTCAAGTGCTCAACTTTAGAAAACAACTAGAATCATAATTCCATAAACCTTTCGTCCATTCATACACTGATATCGAACAAAAACCAAAACTTCAAAAGTGAACAGCTAGCTAGTTAAATGTTAATCAATTAGTACATGATTACTAAATTCATAAAAATATAGATAAACCTTAAGAGATTGCAAATCTCAGTTAAAACCCAAAGTAAACAAAGTTAAATTGTTACCTTACAATAGCTAGCCTAAAGAATGAAGAATGATGATCCGCTGATCGATCGATCAAAACTCAAAAGTATAGTTCGGTTTTATTTTTTCCTTGTAAGTTCATATATAGAGGCTAAAAAAATCTGAAATATTAATCCTAGTCGATATTATATTACTATATTATACTTGCTTAGGACTACGTAAGTTCATATACATATAGGCTAAAATCTGTATTATATTATATTACTACCTCCATCTCAAAGTTATTGTCCTCTTTTCTTTTTGGTTTGTCTTAAAATATTTGTTCACTTTAAAAAATAATAGTAAGATTTATTTAAGTTTACGTTATTACGTAGTACCTTTTATTTAAGTTGGTGTTTACAAACATAAAAGAAAACATTAATTAAATATCAAAGGGTAAAATTGTCTTTTTTTTTGCTTTCGTAGAAAGCAAAGCAATAATTAATGTATATGACTGTATGCTTTTATATAGTCTTTCAAAAAAGGATTTTTCTAACTTGTGCTCTAAGGACACAAGTTAAGGAATAGAGCAAAAGTTAAGGAATGTTCACTGCCTGCGTGTCATTTTCTAAGTGGCCAAGACCTGGGGACCACGATACGGAGACCACTTAACAACTGCTCACCATTCGGACGATGACACGCAGGCGTGACTGACCCTTTCTTAATTTGTGCCACACATGTTAGGAAAACCTTTAAAAAAATCTGTAATATTAATCCTAGTTAATACTAGGGATTATATTATATTATATGACCCACCGAACGACAATCACACTCAGAAATCAGAATCATACAATAGCTTTCTTTTAACCGGTTTCCCTTTAGTCTTCATTATAGTAGTATAACAACTTAAAAATAACGTACGTGTACCGGGCAAAGATTATGTGTAGCAATATAATAATAGCTAATGTTAGTAGGCAGCTATAATCAGGGATCGAAGGCGGTAGGACGAACGTAAGCATAGTTAGTTTAGTTTAAGCTACGATGTCAAAACAGTAGGTGCATACATAAGAAACAGTGTCAAAAAAAACAACTCACTGGTATATGTAAACGATGAAACAATTAAAAACACGTAAGGAAATCGAAAGCAGAGGATGAACCTTGACGATTCCAGGAATAGCAGTTCTTCGCAGGTAGAAGATGATAGTCGATACCGGAACGCTTCTAGAGAGTTGAGACTTATGAAAAAAGGAAAAAAAATATAGTATATATATACACATATACACGAACAGAACCAGCATTCAGAAACGTAGTTGGGCCAAGGAGCACAGTTGGAGCCCGATTGAAAACAAACACATGGGCTGGTCAAAAGGCGAGAGTTGACCAACGCCTGTTACTATATACTGTATATATCATTACCGATGAAATATAAAAATAAAAGTTACAAAACAGACCCTTAACATTTAACTATTTATAACCTTTTTATATGATAAACTTTATTTATCAAATACATAGCACATATTTACCGATTCATTCAGATAAAAAAAATATCATCGGAAAGATCTTTGAATTACGAACAAAACGAGCTCAATATTGAAATACTTCTGACATACGCACGATTTTATAAAAAATGTTGAAGTTTAATAAAATAAGAAAAAAAATTACAAAACGTACCTTTAACTTTTAACTATTTACACTTTCTTATATAATAAACTTTATTTCTTAAATATATAACACATATCTACCGATTCATTCAAATCCAAAAATACCAGCGGAAAGATCTTCGAATTGCGAACAAAACGTGCCAAATATTGCAATGTTTCTGACATACGTACGATTTTATAAAAAATGCCGAAGTTTAATGTATATATATTTAAAAAAAAACTTTCAAAACACACCCTAAACTACTTAATACAATTCTGTGAAAGTTTAAATTATATAAATAACATATACCTTTTTTGCCATTTATGACTGTATTTAGAAACATATTTCGCATTCATATTTGTATTTATATACATACTATAAGTCGTTCGCTCTATAAATAACGTATACTTTCGCCTCAACGACAAATACTCATTCAAATTCCGTTATTGTTAAAAGAATGCTCAGTAAAATAAAATGCATATGTTGCATATAAGTCAGTCTCGCCGCAACGCGCGAACACATTTACACTCAATATTCATTCGTAATCGATTCGCAAAAAAATTATGCCCCATGACAACGCACAGGGTGTCTTGCTTGTTATATTTCCAATACTTATAAAGAGTAATTGAATACTCTGATTGTTAAGGAGCCGTTTGGCAGGGTTTGTACAATGAAAGATTAAGAATCATTTCAAAAGTAAATGTTTGGTTTATAAATTTTTGATGTTGTATGTAATAAATAGTTGTCATGAAACCCATAGAACCATTCCATGCTAGATTAGGTGAGGTTTATGATTTTATCTTCTCTCTTTAATTAATGAAATATTCTTTTTTTTTTATTTTTTATTCACCTCCGTAATTTTTAAACAATGCACAAACCCAAATATATAAACCAAACAAAGTTTTTGAATTTGTCATACCTATTCATATTTCAACTCATATCAAATTCAACACCCATTGTGATTCATGTCAACACACCAAACGCCCCCTAAAACTTAAAAATGCTAAGAAATAAGTAATGTGTATTGTTTAATATAACTCTTAATATGTCTCAAACTTTTTATCTTATATTTTAAAAGTTTTTAAGTAATAGTGCCTTTTTATATTCGAATTTTACATATTGATGTTCTTAATTGTTAGGGTTTCAATTTTTATATTCGTGATAAGTTGGGGTTTCGATTGTTTATGTGAGAGGTTTATTTTTTAATGATCTTACCAAGTAAGGGTTTTGATTTGTGAGACCATAACAAGTAAGGGTTTCGATTTTGATATTTTACATG
>BQNB010037425.1:2720-27596 GCA_026074375.1 Tanacetum coccineum | reverse complement strand
GCAGTTGCTTTGTATTTTGAAAAGTCTATCGCAAAATTGCACCCCATTTTATAAATCATCTACGTGTTATGAATATGCAGGGATGCTCTACTTCTACATATGGATGTTCTGTTTTGCATTTTTTTTTTTTGGGCATGTTATGGTAATGTTTAAAAAACTTAGAAGGGTATTTTTGTTATTTACCCTTTTAACATCTAGTATTAGAGGTGAGCAACGGTCCAAAACCGGACCGGACCGAGACCGAAATGGTCTAAAAAGCCGGACCGTGGACCGGACCGAAATGGTACGGGGGACCGGTCGGGGAAAAAAATAAAAATGGTACGGGTCGGGGTCGGTCCGGTTTTCGGGTTTCTCGGTTTCCGTCCGTGGTTACTATAAGTTAATTCTCGGGTTTTTTTTGAGGTTGGGATCGACCGGGGGACCGAAGGGACCGAATTGGTCCAAAAACCCCGGGGATTAACGTGGGAACCGGGACCGGCCGGTCCGATCGGGTACGGGGTTTCGGTTTTCCGGTTCCGGTCCGGTTTTTCCGGTTTTTTCCGGTCCCGGCTCCAACGTGGTCTTATTTTGCTCAGCCCTAATTAGTTATCATTAAATAAAAAAACAAAAAATAACTGTGGCCAGGCATAAACCAGTATATCAAAAAATTTCATTGGAATTTATGTCAATTCAAACGCGTAATTAGTATTTTAAAACCTTAGGTTTTTGAAAAAACACTTCAAGGTTTTAAAAAAAAAAAACCCTCAGGAGATTTTGAAAACCTTCGGTGTTTTTGAAATAAATTTACGAAAAACCCAAAAAAACCACCATTAGTGACAAAACATTAAAATAAAACATGAATTTACATGGAGTTACGATGTGGAGAAACTATAAAACGGGATACGCGGTTCTTCGGTACGTATAACTTTGGGTAAACAATTTGGGGGGCCATTTAAGTGTAGACAACCTTCTTTGACCGAAAAAAAACTCTTTGACGGCTTTTTACTAATAATTTGGTTAGTTCTTAAGTTAATGGTTTTAGACAATGCAAAACATAAGATTGTCATGTAAGGAAAATCTTTTTTTATCCTTTTTTTAATTGGGACAATTTTTGGGAGTTAATTTTTTTACGTTTTATGTATTAAAACGGTCATATAAAAATAAACACTTAGCCACAATAATCACAACTAATAACAACTACATTCTTTGCCGTTAGAAAATTCTCGTTGTTTTTGCAGTTTGTTAACTGGTCTTCATTTTTTCTCCATATTGTCTAATGTTAAAAATGTTATTTCTAGACTTAAAAAATACATGGTCTAAAATCGCTTACTTTAATTTTCCTTTCGAATAGTTCAATTCTTATTTTTGACTTCCAATAAAAACAACCCAAAAAACTTTAGTTTTTATCTTTATCTTGCATGTCTTTTCCATCACCACCACATGATATCAACTTCCATAATCTAAAAGAGGAATGATAACGAATTAACACTCAAATGACTTGTTATTGATTGTAAATTGAGTTATACAAATGTTTACATGAACTATTAGGGAGAATTACAGAGAACTTGATTACAAGAAAACGAGACATGCTACCACTTATTTTATTACTCATAATAAAATATCACACATGTTGGTATTTAAATTAATTCAGGATTAATCTGCAAATATGCTTCCTGTGGTTTCCCAAATTTGCAGATTTTCTCCTCAACTTCACGAAAGTGCAAGCGGCTTCCCCAAAACGAAACTTGTGTCGCATTCATGCTCCCTCGTCACTAACTGTGTTAACTCTAAATCGTTATCCTTTTTAATTGAAGGGCAAGTTCGTCTTTTCCTCTATTAAATATAATAAACTCACCCAAGACCCAACCATCTAACCCGACCCTAGTTGTACCCGACTCTTTAAATAGTCAAACCCATCTTTTTCATTCACAAGTCAAACGCAAAACACACCTATTCAACTTTTCTTCCCTAACTCCTATGTTATCTTCAATTAACCTCCCTAGGGTTGATTGTGTGCCATCATAACGTGACAATATGGATGATCTTGTACAAGACTTTTATATAAGGCCTGAAGGGGAAACATTTGACCTTTCATTTTATGGTGAGTGATCACATTCGTTGTTTTTATGTGCATTCTTATATTCGACATGATAATCAACTGAGTAATGTGTTGTTCTTTTCTTTTCTTTTGAAACAGAGACGTATACCAACTTATTTACCATCAAGTGTCACTACTATGGAAAGTTTAATGATGGTCCAAAAAAAGAGTACATTGAAGGTGAGACTTGCTTTGTTTATTTGGTAAATAGGGATCAATTTAAGGAGGTTGTTTTGAATACTGTTATTAACAGTTTAGGATATGAAATGGAAGATGAAGTGCTTTATTACTATAAAATACCACTTAAAAGTTTAGATGTTGGGTTAAAACCTTTGGTCAGTGAAAGTGACTATAGAAGCTTTCTAGGTTATGTTGAAAAGCATAAGGTTATGAATGTGTATGTTGAAATTGTTGAGAAGAATGAAGAAAGTGATAGTGGTTCTGATAGTGACAGTGTGACAATGACTTTGAAGATGAGGAACATGTAGTTCAGGAAGTGGAAGTTAACATGAATGACTTTAATTTTCAAGTAGAAGATGTAAGTACAAGCAATGATGGCAATGATCCTATAGCACCTAATGTGAATGTTACAGAAGATAATATAGAGGTTTTAGACTTTGATTCACTAGAAAGTGATCTAGAGGATGCGCCAGAAAATGCTAGGAGTTTGGGGCTTAGAAAATTAAAAAAAAACACTCATCCTCTAAGTTCTTTATAGGTAGAGAATTTGAAAATAGGGATTTAGCTAAGGATTTGATAAGAGCTCATGCTGTTGAGAGTAGGAGGAACTTGCATTTCTTGAGAAATGATCCTAGAAGGGATGCAAATCCTTGCAGCCAACGTTTCCCTATTCATCACTCCCGCACAGCCATCCGAGAGCTTTCAAGTGACAAAGCTCTTCCATCCAAAGTCCAGTAACACTTTGGAAATGGCAACATTTTCTTCATAATTATAGTAGAAACTTTGCTTAGGCTGAGTTCTACATGTGATCCATATTTGGTGGGAATCCACTGGGTCAACAACATATAGCGCTCATGTTCTGTTTTGTCAGCCCGTTTCAATGCTTCTGTCCTACGAGCCTTGACGGGTTACAGCCATTTATCCACAGCATCTGTTTCATTTGTGTGTACTTCCGACTGGTGTTTTAGGACCTCAATCTCTTTGCCCTTGATGATCAAAATCTTATCTCTTGCGTCAATGTCATGTCTGAAGCCGTATGGGTACAGGCAGTCCTCATTTTCGCTAGCTTGTCCAGGAGCTCCTCTATTTACGCATCATTTTGTACTCTTTCTGCCAACGGTGCAGTTTGTCCTTCAAGTCTCTTTCGGTCTCCAACACCTTTTGGAGGCGTTTGTCGCTTTCAAAAGAAATGTTTAGTCGTTTAGTGATGGCACTTTTCTCTCCAGCTTCTTTTAACTGCTTTTTAAGCACCTCAATCTCTTTTTCCTTTATAATCAAAGTGTTGTCTTTTGTGACCATGTCTGAAGCCATATCGGTATTGGCAGTAATGACTTTGGCTAGCTCATCTTTCAGTTGCTGTATTTGCGCATCCTTGATAATCAAAGTCTTATCTCTTGCGGCAATGTCTGAAACCGTATTGTTATTCATAGTCATAAGTTTCGCTAGCTTGTCCTTCACTTTGGCTTGCTCGTCTTTCAGTTGCCGTATTTGCACATCCTTTATAATCAAAGTCTTATCTCTTGCGACAATGTCTGAAACCATACTGTTATTCATAGTCATAATTTTCGCTAGCTCGTCCTTCACTTTGGCTTGCTCGTCTTTCAGTTGCCGTATTTGCACATCCTTTATAATCGAAGTCTTATCTCTTGCGACAATGTCTGAAACCATATTCTTATTCATAGTCATAATTTTCGCTAGCTCGTCCTTCACTTTGGCTTGCTCGTCTTTCAGTTGCCTTATTTGAGCATCATTTTGTTCTCTTTCTGCCAACAGTTTGTCCTTAAACTCCTTTTCTGAATTCAACAAGCTTTGGAGACGTTTGTCATTTTCTTTGATAGCTATGCATTGTCTTTCAATAATGTCACTATCCTCTACAGATTTAGCTTTTAACTTCTGGATACTATCACGGTAGACATCAACATTGTTGTCCACCCGACACAAAAGTCGAAAAGACTGTATCATTGCTGATACACAATCGTCAGCCAACCCAGCATTAGACAGCTTCAATTTCAAGGCTGTAAGAGACCGATGATCTTCAAAATCCTCTTCATCATTCATATCCGAAATCTTTTGTTGTTTGCTCTTGAATAATGAGTTCCCGCCTGATAAGTTTTGACATTTTCTCTTTCTTATCAATGTATCAGGAACATAATCTTCTTCACCATCTGACTGCGAGCCATATGTCTGTAACCACATGATCAACATAACAAACTTTCACCAATTAACAACTGTATGGACCATATGTTGATGATAATAAACTGAAAACAAAGAAACAGGTAATGTAGATTTTTTTATTTTTTATTTATTATTTTGTAAATGTAGGTGTGTTAGCAAGTGAACTGTTGCAACATACATGGGACGGTAAATATGTAGACTGTTGCAACATTGATCATGTGATGTCTCATAATGTAATAACTATGGACTTACTATAAGCAATGGTTTATGTTCACACTTATCAATTCACATTCATTCATATCTTTTATCCCTCGTCTAACACACTTCATCAGTAACCAACTAACCACCAATTCATTCATCTCTTTCATCCATGGCGAATCACCATCAGTAACCACCAATTCATCTATTTCTTTCATCCATGGCGAATCACCATCGGTAACCACCAATTCATTTCATGTTATGCAAACGTAAACCCTAACGTCTCGATTCCGCAAACACAAACCCTAATGTCTCGATTTTGCACCTTCGTTTTTGATCGGCTTTTGAGGTATATAACTTACTGAGTTGTTTTTGATCGATTTATACTTAATGTTTACCCTGGGTTGGTTTTGTGATTTTAATCGATAGACTCAGCTCGAATTGAATCGGAGATCTCTCAAATCCGTACATCTAACTCATACGATCGTTGGTTTCAGGTATTTATGTATTCGTGAGTTGATTTAGGTTGTGCATGAAAGGTGTTTGATGAAATGTCCCTTAGCATAGCTCAAATATTGTGACCGAGTAACAGATTGTCCTTTGCACAGCGATGTGACAAGTTGTAGCTATTGATTAATTTTGGTTATGAGATTTTTTATTTTGCGTGTAAATAAGTAGAATGGTAGGATGTCGTTTCCGTAATGTGAAAAAAGTTGAGGAAAGCGTTGCGTTGAAGGAGTTGAGGTTGAATACGTTGAGGTAGTTTATGCAGGGCGTCTCAATTGCCAGAGAGATTGGGGAGAAAGGGGAAAATCATTCGAGTTTGTGTGTGTTAGCGATGAAGGCCTGGTTAGGCTTAGGAAGATATGGTGGGACAGAGAAGGATATGAAGGTTAGTACTCGTGCAGCGATTAGGGTGTCTAGAGAGTTGTTGGTGATTGTGTAAATGGAGAAGGGTCTACGGTGAGGGTTAAATTGGTTGGTGAGTTTGTGTCTAATAGCAACATTGTTGCTCTTTTTTTTTTCTCTCTAAGTGCAGCTCTAAAATGTAAGGTCTGGCTTGTATGTCTTCTCAGGAACGGGTTATGTGTGTTTTTTTTCTTTTTATTATAACGTTGTGCTTATAGAGACAGATAAGTGGTTTCACTATCCAATTAGTTCTGAACCAACCTTGATATGTATATATTTGGATTCAAACTCATATTACTTAGTCGATAATATTGCCCCCTACGTTTTCATGTTTAAGGGTGTTATAGGCATTGATTACTTAAAAGTTTTTTGGAAAACAATGAAATTTTATGGAATACCGCCGAGTGGTAATTTTATTTATGATGGGAATACTAATGTAATGAATCGTAATTTCATATTTTTTACAGGAAACATTCAAGATGATGTTTAAAGATCAGTCACGTGGCCAGTTCAAATCGCATATACTAATATAGAGGCGACTATAGTACTCTCTAGTCTGTAAAGTTTTATTGCATTGGTCTAAACAATATATGAACGAATAGCTATATGAACAGAAATGAGTAAAAGAATGTATCTTTATCTATCCTTATGCCGCATTATTCGTACGTTCACTTCTTGCGAAAATGAAAAGCAGGAAGACAATTGTAAGAAAACCACAGTATCACTTTAAGTCTTGTTTGTTTTCCATGGTTTGACGCGATTCTACTTTTCTGCATATATAGAGGTCTAGTCCATGTAGCCCCTCTTGTGATATTTTCTTCTTTGTTTATATATGCTCTTATCAGTTAGAGGTAAGGCTATCTTGTAGCCTCGGTGTACATGAGGTTATGATTTGAATGCTGCTTGTCGGTGCGTTTTATTTACTGATATTAGAGATGATTGAAAAACTGATTTGGCTAAATTTCTACTTAAACTGATTTGGATAATTTGTATAGTTGGAGCAATGGAATTGTCCTTTACTTGGAAGTTTCTATGCTGATTGTGTTGTTGCTCAATCATTTAAGTATATTAAGATATGTGTTAAAGTGAGCTATATATGTATGGGTCAACCTGATCATTGGTATCTCTGAGATTATAACTTCTCTCCAGGTGGCAAAGAAGACTGCACAGAAGAGCAAAACTTTATCGACTGATATTGAAGGGTGGGAAAAGGTATTTATTTCCTATGACTCATTCTTATTAAGTAAATTAATTTGAAACGTCTTATGACTTCACATTTTGCATATATACTAGTTTAATAATGTTGAAAATTAGGCTGATGTTCTTTTGGATAAGGCGGGGAATAATGGTTGATTTTTATATACTTGTGACATCCAACTGGTTTGTTTCATAATGTTGAAACAATGTGGCGAATGCCGAGATGATAAGTGTTACTACATGTTTGCATATATACTAGTCTTTATAGACAATGCTTGATTTGATATGCGTGTTAGTTGTCAACCATTTAAGCCGCCCATGTCTGTTTATAGACCTCAGTTGTATTTGGCAACTTTCATCCAGTTTTGTTATCGGTGGATTTGCCTATTTTATATTTTTCCTGAATATTATGCGGTGTAAATTTTTTTCTAATTTCCAAGCTTTTTATTTCTGCCAGGACTAAAACTTAAGACTAAGGGCCCGTTTGGTTCAAGGATTCTTCAGGATTCTTAAGGAATTGGAATTAGATTCAAATTCCAAATCGTGTTTGGTTGAAATCCGGATGGAATTGGAGGTGTTGGAATCTTAAACATTCCTTATACTAAGGAATTAAACATTCCATCACTTTGCATAAGGAATGTTTAATTCCTGTATAAGGAAGTTTACTAAAATTTTACTTTTTTTTAAACTTTTAATTTTTTTTTAAACTTTTATAACGTAAAGTTTTTTTAAAAAGCAAATCTTTTTTAAAAAGTAATTTTTTACTTGGTAAATTTATAAAAAGTAATTTTTTTTTAAAAAAGTAAAAAAAAAAAAAAAGTAAATTTTTTTATAAAATGTAAATAAGATTTTTTAATTAAAAGTAATTTTTTATAAAAATGTAATTTTTTTTTTAAACAGTTAATTTTTTTATAAAATGTAAATTTTTTAAAAAAAGTATAGTTTTACTTGGTTAAATTTAAGTACTGTATAAAGTAAAAAAAATATTTTAAAAATAAAAAATTTATATTTAAAAAAAAAATATTTTTTAAAAATAAGTAAGAAAATTTAAACAATTTTTTTTCATATTGTATGAAACACATGACATATTTTGAAATTTTGTAAACCCAAACAGATCTGAACATGGAATTTCACTTTTTTCCTCTAACCAAACACATAAATATTTGGGAATTTTTACATTCCAATTCTTAAGATTCCCAATCCTTGATAAATTCCAATTCCTTGACAAAACATTCTACGAACCAAACGGGCCCTAAGGTTGAATCACTGCTTTACAATCACACCCTCACCAGAACTATGGTGGAATATGCTTCTGCGGTAAGCTCACTTTTTGTTTGTATTATGCACTATAAAAAGGGCATTAATAACATGTCACGTTGAAATAATGATGATAAGTTGATAACCAAAAGTTGTCTTTATCCATATGCAGGTCTGCACGGCAGATTCAACGGAGCATTTTACGTGGACTTGTTCAAGATGTGATGGCTTGACCAAGGTAACTTGTTTTTAAGTTGCTCGGATCTCAACTTCTTATATTAGTCATTAATTCTTGACGTAATAACGGTAACTTCCATGTTTACTTGTGTACTTGAATAAAGTTGCATTATATCACTATTATGAAAACTTTTTATTGATTTCAGATGGTTGAGATCGTAAAGTAAGGGGCAGTTTAGAAGCCACGTTCTGAAGTCAAGTAACTTTGGTCACAGACTTTTGGAGGTTCTTTTTGTATGTGTCATGTCGATATGCGTATTAGTGACATTGTTTCGATATTATTAGCGACGTGCTTGTATTGATTACATCAAGGAAAATGGGAGTTATTTTAAGTTTCTACTTTTGTAATATTTCAAGTTTATTATTTTTTTTTGTCATGTCGAGTTTCGTATGTTGTCATTAATATAATTTGTGATGAAGCTACAGTGACGACCCTAACTTTCGTCACTAGACAGCTTTATGACGACTGTTGAATGTTAGTGACAAAAACCTTGTCGTCACTACAGGCAACATGACAGCTTTAGTGACAATTGTTAGTGACAAATTACTAAAAGCAGTTTTTGTAGCAGTGGAAGGTTTTTTTCAAAATCCTCACACTTTAAAGTGTGAAGAATAAAAAGCTTACATTTAAATGGTGGTTAAATTGGTTTAAAAATCATCACATTTCAAGTGTGAAGTTTTTGTGAAAAATTGTTGTCAAAATCTCCACACTTGAAAGTGTGAAATTTTCTTAGAGCTTCTTATCATTAAGTGTGTGAATTATTTGCTACACCATATTGTTTACACACAAGGTTATTGTGAACTTTTAGATTATGTTACCATTTAATGTTGTGAAATATGCTTTTTTAAAAAGTGTGAATATTTAACTATTTTGTTGTAGTGATATATTGATGATAATAAACTGAAAACAAACAAAGAAACAGGTATTGTAGATTTTTTATTTTTTATTTTGAAAATGTAGGTGTGTTAGCAAGTGAACTGTTGGACTTAGAAATTTAACATAGGGTGTGCACGAGTAATTTTTTACCATATTTAACACTAGTAATTTTTTTAGGGTATGCAAGTGCATACCCATGTTGTCACATACGTCCGCCCCTGGTTGCAACATACATGGGACGGTAGATATGTAAACTGTTCCAACATTGATCATGTGATGTCTCATAATGTAATAACTATGGATTTACTATAAGCAATGGTGTATGGAAACTCACTTATGTGACATCAACTTATTGTATCAGATATTCAGATGTAATATATATGATCAATTATGCAAGACAAGGTATTACTATTGGAAAAGGCAGATATTTTTACCTCAGGTAAAGGCTTCACTCTATCGGTCAACTTTTTGGGCAGCTTTGTTGCAAGTATTGGCCAAAATTTGCTCAATTTGCCACGAACCTAAAAATATGTAAGTTATGCATAAAGAGGGAATCTTAATAATTAACTAACAGAATTAGAAACTTGTTTATCAATGGGTACATCTTACATCCTTGATTACTCTCCATGTGGATTCAAATGGATAAACCTCATAGGATTCAGCAATAGGGTTGCCTTCTAGCAACACTTCTAAACAAGCAAGTACTGAGTTTGCTAAGGAGTCGAGGTTGTATCCTCCTTCTAATGCCATAACAATCTTTCCCTTGCTAAACTCCATCAACTAGACAAAATCATCAAGCACCAAAACTACCATCAAATTGATATTTACTTTTGTATCATTTGAAATTTAAGAGTGTGACATTCATTAGATGCTAACCTTCTTCAACAGTATAGAAAAACCATGAGGTGTGACACAGCAGCCGCCAAGAGGATCACCAATTGCTGCTCAAGTAAACAAATAAGTAAACTCATTAAACACCATGAAAAAGAGTGTTAATTATGAACAGTACTTTCAGTAGCTGATCTGCATCAAATTCTGCCGAAATTAGAATTATGTCAGGGTTAAATTCCTTTGCAACTGGAATCAGTATATGGTCCCAAACTGCAATATAATCTGCCTCATCACAGTGACCATTCTCCCATGGAACATTTATATTATACCCTAAGCCTGGCCCCTCGCCCACCATCGTGTGTGAACCATCATCCCCGCCAGGATAAAAACTCCCATTCTCATGTCTGCATATTTATAATGTATACTATATATAAGCATAAGAGGTAACCGTGTGATTTTTACATAAGTAAATCATGTGTTTTACCTGTGAACAGAGAAGGACAGCACTCGGGAGTCCTTCCGGAACATCTTTTGAGTAGCATTACCGTGATGGACATCCCAGTCAACTATCAGTATCTTTTTTATACCTAATTTCTAAATAACAAAAGGTTAACTTAGTTAATGATACATTATAGCTGAATGTTGATTTCAGAAACCTAATGCAATGGTACACACATTATAGATATATAAAAACCACATATATAGCTCTCACTTTTTGGTCAAGTAGAAAGCTTGCTGCAATAGCAACATTGTTATATAGGCAGAATCCCATGGGTTCACTTTTTTCTGCATGGTGTCCGGGTGGCCTTACAATTGCAAAGGCAGAATTAAGCTCCCCTTTTGCAACTTTCTCAGCGACCTGTTGAACAATTCATCAATTAACGTTTACAGACATGTACGTAGATGATAAAAAAATAATTAAAAAAGCATACAGAGATATCAGAGATTATATCATTGTATCACTTTCAAAATAATGATATCTGAGGTACTCCCTACCTAAGCACGGAGCCAGCAGCAAGTTGAGCAGATTCAGAGGGGAACCTTCACTGTAATATATAGAATCATATTTGCAGCACTTTGTTTCTTTTGTCGGACCGTCTTTTTGGAGCTGATAGTCTTAATCAAATTGATGTGGACTTTTAGTATGAACTGCAGCTTTATATTTGTCGTCACTTCTTTAGCTTTGTAAACACACACCTGAATCATTCAAGGATAATCATTAACACGGAAACGACTTAACAATGGACATTCATTAATTATTTCCTTCACTGTTGAAATAGAAAAACTTAGTAAACAGCAACATAAGCATACTTTTTATGGACCATTTTGCTAATTACTAGTATAACTGGTTGAATGAGTCAAATTGTTAGTGCGGCATTTTTTATTGGGCAAATATCACTAAATAGCAACATAATCAGATCATTGATCAGTTTTGGAAATTGAGCTTTTCTTTAACTAGACTTAGACATTTAGCAATTAAACATTTAAGTTGTAGTAATTGTTCTATAACTATTATACAACCGTTATTGTTATTGTTATTGTTATTTGACGTGTCATCTGAACTTTCCCCAAAACCAAACTCCTATCATCAAAACTTCTCGAAAACCAAACTCGAACTAGCTCCATCCTGTCCAAAACCCCAATCTAACATTTTGCCTAATATATATAATTTCCACAAAGCCGGTTAATAAATATGAGATACTCCATGTGCTTTCAAATTATGTTCCTATGCGTGTCATAGACTCATAGCTCATAAGTATGATACTCGGACGTAATGTAAAAGTAGTATATTACTCTCTCCGTCCCAAAAAATGTCGATCTTACTATTTATGTTTGTCCATTTTTATTTATGACTAGTTTTCCTATTTTGCCATTATAATCAAAACTTGCATCAATTGCACATTTTCAATTTCTATTAAAAAAGCGAGGGTAAAAATGACTTTTGATCGCAAGCGGTCCTAAAGGGTCGGAAACGGTCATGAGATACGGCAAGGTAAAACCTCATTCGCTTACCCGTTTACTTGCAATTACTATTACAAAGTTTAAAGGCACCCAACCCCAATATTGTCTTTTATGTTCTACTGGAGTATTATTTTGGGGGTAAAGTTATAACACAAAATTATGAAAAAGACAAAAACTACTTATTAGGAAATAAGTAAACCTTTTGGGAATACCAGCAGACATGAGTTTGTTCCAAACAGCACAAATGCGGTCGGGGTTTTCGGGATGAGGTTCGCCTTTTTTAGGTATTGCGTGTTTACACATTCTTTCATCGTATACCAACCCAACACGACGTCCTTCTTTAGTTTCACTTGTCACATCCGACAACGACTCCATTAACGTTCAAGTTTGAAACGTCAGTGCCCCTTTGTGCCATTAACTTAAGTTAAGGGGACCAAATGATCAAATAATTATTTTTTGCACACAAATTACATTAAATACAAAAAAATTAACGTCAGAGCCCACCCATGCTCTATGGATCTTTCGTCCCTGGATTTGAGGTTAAGAAGAGTATAGAGGTTGAATTTATGTAGTTACCAACATATTTATCTTATTTCCTCAATTTAATACTCTTAGGATCTTAAGATTTTATTATATTGCAAAGCAAAAACGATCTGGATCTTACATAGGATCTTTGCAAGCTTAAGAACCTTATAGGATCCCGATCTTAACCATAATATCTTAAGATCTAATCCGATCCGATTTTATTTTTCTCGAACCACAAACTAAAAAACTATAAACTTATGAATTGTGTTTTGTACAATTTAAAAAAACGACATGTTAATCTTTTTAAACATTTCATAATTATAATTTATTACAATATTTTTTATAAAACGTTCATTTAATTTTTGGTTTATGATATATAATAACAAATGACATTATTGTAGGATCTTAAGATTTCGATCTCGATCTTGCAAAGATAAAAATGATCCTAAATAAGATCCCGATCTTAAAAACCTTGCTCCGCGTATCTTTTTTTCTATCATCGTCACATTTCTTTTCGCAATCAAGATAGACCAGTCAAAATCATCTAATACTCCGTAAAAAAACATTTGAAAATTAGGTGTTTTTAGTTAAACCAATATAACAAAGAAGATCCGGTCCTTGACAATTTTTTCCGTGACTTTTTAATCATCTTAAACAAGCAAGAAATTGTTAATTGTTGGTGGTAGCTTAGAGTCCCAGGTGTCATAACACCATAACATTAAAAAAGTACTGTCACGTCAGCTTTAACATCATAATATCAACACACAAAAAAACCCCTCTAATCATAACATCAAAATAACACCACTTTTTAGGACCCACCATTTTTTATTCTTTTCCATTTATTAAAACAAATTAAATACAAAATAATTTTTTTTAAGTTATAAAACTAAAACATTTTTTTAATTGCAAAAAATACAAGGACAAAAATCACAAAGAATAAAATCACAGGGACTAAAATGTAAAAATCTCTTTCTTCTTCCTCTTCTACACTACATGCACAAACACACACCAACACACACACTAAAAACACACACACACTAAAACACAACACAAACCCATACTCACCTTTTAAATCGAAAAAAAAAAGAAAAAGAATAAAATAACGTGGGCACCAACGGCGTTCCCCCTTTTCACATTCCGATGTCATAACGCCGGAAACGACGTTGGAACGAGGGCCAACGGCGTTATGTCACCGTGCCCTCTTAGAGAGGTAGTTTGATGATGCAAAGATTGAGGGTGGTAAATATATGACGAAAACTATATGGATGATCTTCCCATTCAGGTTCAATAATTTTGTTCTAGTTATTCAAAGTTGAGTTATATTTTTTTTAAGACTTTAAAATCATGAAAAACCATAACTTTCTTTACCTTTCTTTCAGTTTTCTTACATCTAAAAAACACAATAAAGCATAGTAGTTTCTTTCATTTCCTTTACCTTTAAACCCTTACTTTTCTTCTCTCTTCCTTGTCAACACACAAATGTGTGAGCACACAAATAGAGTGATGTCATCACATTACCTAAAAAGGTGTCAGCACACAAATATGACGTCAATTTATGACGTCAGAATAGGGGTATATGCCATTCAAAATCTTTTTATTTTATTAAGTACTAGTTTAAGACCCATGTAATACACTGATCGAGTTTCCCACGGTCCTCATGAGATATGTTATCGTGGAAGATCTGGACTAGCAGCCATTTTTGTATTGTATGATGGGGGACTTGTCGGATAAGATCTTGGAAATGAATCCAGGCGTTCTTGATAGGTTCGTTAGTCCCTTGTTGGAATCGAAGGATCATGTCTCGAAGAAACGAGTTACGACCTGCTGGAAAGAAATAATCGAGAGACGAGCTGCTCCCATGTCGTGATCTGGGTAGGAGGTGTTTTATCAAGCCACTCCTTTGCATTTCCTTTGAGGGAAAAATGATAGAAACGTAGACTAGATGTGTCTTTCGTGGCTCCGTCGGCCTGTATGTTATCCACAATACTCAAGTAATTTCTGATGTAATGAATAGGGTTCTCGCTTTTTAATCCTTGGAACGTACATGCTCCCTTGATTAGCCAGATATCACGTGAGTCGACGATGTTTCCCGTTTGTTCATTGAGAAGGACGATAGGGTTTTAGAGCCCGACTGAGCTAAGCAGGGAGTGTTCCCGCAGGGTCTTGAGGGAAGACGATGGCTTGAGTTTGGAGTTAGCGAAAGACGACGCTTCGTTGGCGAAAAGGTTTCTCCCAGCTATGGCTAAGGATTCGTTTTGTTGTTGATGTCAGGCGGCTCTTCTACGCTTGCGTAATTGTCGCACCCCATCAGCGGCGAAAACAGGGGAATGCAACATAATGATTCACATTGCACAAGATACAAGATCATACCATACATTGTTTGCAAAAGTTTATTTACAAAAGTTTACAATTTCGCGACCTTGGAAAAAGTCAAACAGTTGTCCTTCAATAAACTCCTAAATGTACTCATCTTTGGTCCCCAATACTTCACATTTACCTTTGTTAATAACACACCTGAAAATGATACTCAAAAACGTCAACAATAATGTTGGTGAGCTCGTAGGTTTGATTCAAAACCCAGTCGTTGTGCCAATCATTTAAACAGTGGACAATAGTGCTATATGACAGTGAATATATGCAAACAACCATTGACTTAGTTTCCGCTATTATTGTACAATATGAACCTAGCATCCCCCGTAGTCACAACAGCATATCCCAATTGTCTTGAGTTGCAACTCAGGATATGTCACCTTAGCACTCTAAAGGGCCTACCAACTGGAGCCACTAGATTAGCGGCAGGATAGGATCACACAAGACATGGCAAATCCTGGCATCACCCTTGTCGTGCAATATGCAATGCAGCAAGGTCCAATCAATTCTCTTAAAGACTAGCAAATCCTTGCTTTTCACATACATTGCGTGCATCTCGATGCATGCAAAGTACAATTCAAACATCATAATATTCTTCATAGCAATCATAAGTAGACATAATTGTCCAAAAAACACATTTCGCATAGTTAAGAAAAATCACATTGTCAAAATAATTTGGTAGCATTTTTCCCCCATTCGAAAAAAAAATAAAATAGGGCTACCGAGATTCTCACCTCAATAGATGTTAGTAACTGACACAGGTTAGATACATCTCTTCGCAATCGCACAGCTGGTACCGCACGACCTAACATTAATTTTACCTTATTAATATCTTGTATAAAGTTGTCTTATTGTACAAGCATTTTCCTTTACTCACACAAAACCCTCATTTCCATTACAAAACCCCTAACCTCATTTCAAAACTCTCATTCTCATTACAAAACCTTTATCCACATTTCAAAACCCTTTAGTATCATTACAAAACCTTTATTGGGTATCATGGTTGTGTAGTAATTACGCAAAACGACTCAATGCACTTGGGCTAAATGCGATATCAACACCATTTATTCAAAAATTCTCCGACCGTTAAAACGGGACCATCGACCAATCAATCCAAAAGAATCTGACGAGAAATGAGTAAGAACTCAAGAGTCGAAAATAAACAAATCAACATTTCTGTAATTGATACAATATACATACATATATTTAAAATATATACATATATAAGTATTTAATACTTTAGATAAAATGAAGATATTTTATTATTATTTTTCGTCTTTTTATCGGGCTAAATGGGCAAGTATAAAATCTTATCATCCTTGATACGTCCACGTTCAATTGTTTTTATCTTGACACTTTTCATCTACAAAATCACCTTTTACCCTTTTTAATCAAATAGAGACCAACCGTTTATTCCACAATATTATCTAAGTGTATCATTTTTCACAAAATTTCGACATGACCCGTTCGTTTGAAAAAGATTTCCAAAGTTTTCAAACCTTATTATTTTTCATAATATCCCACAATTCTGACAAAATGCCAAAAGTTCATACTTTTAACGCGTTTATCCAAACGTGACAAAAATCGTCCAATTCAAATCATTTTCCACTTCCGTAACTATTATTAATCCATTGATTCGTTCTTTGAAATTCAAACCATTAATTTTTCCCTCTTGGGCCCGAAAGCCCAATGTTAGTCCTTACTAGCCATCTTATATTCAACTTAAGTCCAACAACGTTCGTTATGTCCTATATAATCACTTTTAATCCATTCACAAGTCCATTAGTTCATTTACAAGTCCATTAAGGTCTTAATATTTAGCCCGATAGTTAAAACAAGGTTTGTATTCGTTATTGGGTTTTTCGGCCCAATAAGTCCATCAACGTTCCAAAAATCCATTTAGCCTCAAATAGTCCATACCTTTGCATATATAAGTCCATAGTTATATTATAAGCCCAAAATATAAACCAAAGCCCAACAAGCCGAGACATGATAGTCCCAAAATAAGCCGAATCAAATAAGCCGTGGCTAATAAGCCAAAATCAACATAAGCCGAAACCGAATAAGCTATAAGCCCGTATATATAAGTCTAAACAATAAGCTCTCACTTGAGCTTAAACATAAGTCGGACAACAAATGGGCCGAGCCTACTTGTTTCTTCCTTGTCGGACCGAGACCGAACTCAAACACCAAGCCCAAATCAAAAGTCGGTTGGTTCGAGCCCACGACGAACAAACCAAATCCTAATAAGCTATTTCTAGCTTATTTTTAAGCAACTTTTCAAAACAAGCTCTAAAAGCACTTTGACAAAAATGTAAAATTACCATTACGACCAAAATATTCAAGTGTTTGACCCTTCTCCCTTTCCTTTTTGACCATGACGACACAAACACACCCTTTTATATATATCGTTTTCAAGATTCGATTTTCACGACGATCCGCTTGTACAACTAGAATATATTTACCATTATCAACACAAAAGTACAACTAAAAATAAATTTAGAAAACTTACAAATTTGGAGGTTCTTGGTTCGGTTTTTGGACGTGAAGAAACAAACCCCAATATCCTCTCTATAACCCGAAACTACTAACTATCAACCCACTAATGATTCTCAACCCGCGTTCTTTATAAATCTTGAAAAAATATGTTTCTTGCCCTTGTGTGTTGCTCGTCCGAAACCCCAAAGAGAAGGAAGAGAAAAATGTTTTTTTTGTTTTGATTTGAAATGTTATGAAATCCATGAAAAGTTAAATGACAACATATGCTTGTACCATGCAAAACCATTAAGCTAAAAATAAGCCTTGTTGTTTACTCATTTGTCTCATACCCGGCCTAGTATCCAAGGGGCTCAGAATGCCTCGTTTTTATGTCGGTTTCACGTAAAACTTAATTTTCATCACTTTACAACGTTACTCAAAGTTAGTTAATATTTTTATTGGGTTTAAAAATGTTTTTCCAAGAACCTGGGTCGTTCACACGATCTATCCCCGAACCAAACTTTCCAAAATTCATTTTGATCATTATTTGACGTATCGGGACCCAAAATACGAGTTTTTGTCCAAAATTAACCGAAACCTTTCACATGAATTTAAAAGCATTCCAAACCTTCAAAAATGACTTGTCACCTTAGATTCACCCAAAAATTTCACTTTTACAACCGTTACGGTCTTTTACCAAATTTCACGAAAACCCTTGTTTTCTGATAACTTTTAAATCACACACCAATGATTTACGTTCTAAACCAACGTTATTTAAAACACGAATTTATCTAACACATAAACCCATTAACACACTTCCAAATTTACTAAAACCCGTTCTCAACAAACTGTCGTGTCGGTATGCGCTGCGTGACGATTTTCGCGGTACACAAGAACACTCCTCGGAACCCTTAAAATAATAATAAAACACTCCGATAAGGAAAATACGAATCAAAAGTGACTCTCTTACGAAAATCAAGACCCTTTCAAACCCGGTTAAAAGACATACCGTCTTTACGCGCAAAATAAGTCAACCCGAAGGTAACTTTTCCGATTTTCTCCAGAAAATGACAATTTGAAAGACTCCGATATAAAATCATAATGTTTTATAATACTTAACCCAGGAAAAGTTACCGATTATCACACCAAGTTTCTCATACTTCCAACAAGTCAGTTTAGACTTTTTGTTAGGATCAATTTTGGTGTCTTGATATTTACGTTTGCCCTTATTGTCATTGTACCTAATGAAGTTGTTATGCTTCATCATATTGACAACTGAAGGACCAACAACATTGTTGCCTTTTGGCTTGTCATTATCTTGTACCCAGAGGGATTCCTCAATGCACAGATGACTACCCAACTCAACAAGAGTTAACTCCTCCTTCTTATGTTTCAAGGTATGCTTGAAATCTTTCCAAGAAGGGGAAGTTTATCAATGATACAAGATATTTGAAAAGCCTCATCTATATTTATCTTATGTTGTGTAAAACCGACCAAGTATACCAAGAATTTCATTGTATGGTTCCATAACTGGTCTTTAATTAGTAATTTTGTAATTGGTAAAATTACTTACAAGGAACTTCTTACTTGATACATCCTCAACCATATATTTGGCCTGCAAGGAATCTCAAAGTTCTTTTTCAGATTCAACATTTTGATAAATATCAAAAAAGGAATCAGACATACCATTAAGAATGATACTACGACACACATAGTCTTCATTCTCCCATTTGCTTGTCTTCTTGATTTGTTCCACAATAGCATTCTCCCCGTCTTCAGGCATTGGTATAGTCAGCACATAAATAATCTTCTTTGATTATTGGTTTCGATGAGTGTTCCTAGTCGAGTAAAAACAATTAATGGTACCGGATATCACTTGTATTCGTGTAATCACTTTTCAAAGAAGATTATTCGACCCTATGCCTGGGTTGCACGAATACCTCCTTGGGATAAAACCAAGTGTTTTTTCTTGTTTTAGGCATAAATCAAGAACCCTTCGCTTTTAAGTGTTTTGATTTTCTGTTATCTATCCCATGCAAGTTATGATCTCATATTTATAGGAGAATACTCAAGCCCAATCAAAATAGAATTATGAGAATTAATTGACCTATTAATCTTCTCATAATTATCCTCTATGATTCTAAGGATTTTTTGGTTACACGACCGATTAAACATGGTCATTAATTACAGTTATAACTGCTCTTGAATAGGTCAAAGTAGGGGTGAGCATCGGGTCAAACCCGGACGTGATCGAAAAACTGGACCAAACCGAGGACTGATTTAGCCCAAAATGACGAACGGAGGACCAGACCGAATATGTTCGGTCTGGTCTGGTCCGGGTCTGTCCGGTCCGAGAAGGCAAAATGGTCGGTTGTACGTAAGACCAGACCGGACCAAACTGGACGGAGGACCGAACATGAGGTAAAGTGTGGACCGAGGACCGGACCGAAATAGGTTCGGTCCAGTCCGGTCGGTGTGGTTCGGTCCAGTCCACGGTCCGTTATGCTCAAGCCTAAGTCAGAGCCGTTATAAGTATTTAAATTTATTCCGGTTAAGTCATTCCTTAGGGACGTGAGCATACAAGCTGAAGAGTTTAGCCTGAAAAGACTCACTAATGAGTTAACCTGCCGATGATAAGTCCTCTAAAGAGTTACTCCCTGATGAGGTCCTTTAGCTTACTAATAAAGAGTATGAAGCTGAAATCATCAATGTGATGAATACCATTAGGTACACTCAATGGTGAACTAACTGAACTTCATTAACGACTTGAATTTACTTTACCACTATCAGAGTCAAGGTGTTCAGTGACCTATGGGTGTGCACTCCGCACCTCAAGCTCCATTACCCGGTATGAACTGAACCATAATTGAACTAAATTTCCAAAAGTGGTTATGATGTATTTTTAAGTGAACTCGTAGTTGGTTTATGTTTCATCTGTGGCAGAGTCAAACCGGGCGTTTGAGGCTTTAAAGAGGAGTTGGTATTTAGTTAAAGCGATGATATCAGTTTCATTGAAATTATTGTTGTTTTATGGCTTTTGGTGCATATATTCGTATATTCTAATGAAGTTTGGGTTACCTTTAAAGAGGAGTTGGTATTTAGTTAAAGGGATGAGATAAATTTTATTGAAATTATTGTTGTTTTATGGCCTTTGGTGCATATATTTGTATATTATGATGAAGTATGGGTTAGGTAACTGTATTGGATTAATGATATTTTTGCTTGATTACCTATTCACAATGATTACCTATTCAAGATACAAGTTTACTTGGGCTAAGCCTATACACACTAACCAAATGTGAGCATAATCATACACGTCTAACAAACTGGACATCTGTTTTTCATATTATTTATGGTTTTGGTTTTCTTATGTTGCTGATGCTTCAAAGTAGTGTTGCGATTACCATGCATGTTGTATAATTATTGTAAGGCTTTACATGGTGATATGGTAATTGAGATTGCTGAGGGGTTTGTCTGTGATTGCATTACTTTATGTGATGATGGTGAGAAGGTTCCTCATATTGTTACGGTTGTCACAGTTTTACGATCTGGTTACCTGGTTGTTTCATGTAAATGTGTTTTGTTTTGTGTAATGTGACTCAGTTTTTTGTATGTAACGAGTTGAAAAGTGACCGCGCGTTGCGGCAAAGGCTAACTTGTTAATGCATGGGTAAGTTGTTTTTTATATAAGTTAGAGGATCATTCGTGGTAACTTTGTATTTTCAAAATCTATTTTATGCCATTTATTTTTTGTTAGATGATGTCCTTGGGTTTTTTTATATTTGAAGGGTTATTGTAAATAAGAAAATGAAAGAATTTTCGTACTAACTAAACAGACAAAAAAACAGGCCACCATAAGCCCAACAAATGACAGCCCAATGAAAGTCCGCATATATTTTGTCTCTAGTGTGATGCCTTTTAGTATAAAGGGTAATAGTATTACTCATGATTTAATATAAGTGAACCAAACATCTGATAAATAGCATATGAATCTTATGATTCTTCTATTACATTAACTTTTCATTATCTAAATATAAAGTAACTGTTATCCCACGATATAATCCAATCACAACTCCAATAAGCTAGAAAATAAGATGGAATCTTAGAGAGAGAAAGTAGAGAGAGAAACAAGAAGATAAGATTAGATTAGAGAGAGTTGGTAAGTTACAAATGAGAGCATGTGCAACTAACATCCTCTCCATGTGAGGAGAGGGTTCTATTTATACCCAAGCCTTCTAGTAGGCGAATGGGCTTTGATTCGCAAGTTTTACACACGTGAAATATATATAAAATATAACCTTAAGAGTAATTAAGAAAATTACCAAGTTACCCTTGATAAAATTCACTCTCAAAAATATATATAATATAATATAAAATACGTATGTTTAACCGGGTAAGTATGATCACCCGGGTCGTTTCCCCAACGACTAGTGAAATTGAAACCACGTTTAGGTTCGGATCCTGATTTGAATGGAACAAAGATATTTTGGATAAGCTATTACTACTAATTAAAAAGCAACAAATAAGTAAAAATGTAAACTAAAATTTCACTAAATAAAGAAAAATTGCCGGACATATGCACTGTCTGCGTTTAAATGCTTGCGACCTTTTTTTGGATCTTGCCTTGTATTGTAATGGCATTTGTCTCACATTCATGCTTTTTGTTATCATTGATCTTGAGATAACTCACAATCATACCTTTTTGACTTTGAGTTCTTGAGAGAATTTGTTATCATTGCATCCTATCTTCTTCGAACTTGAATCACCTTGATTTGACTTCCTTGACTCAACTTGTGCTCTTGACCAACACACACACACACACATAACTTGTTACATTCTTGTTCTGCACATATTATGATTATAAGTCTAACAATCTTCCAAAATAAACGATTCCTTTAAATTACCTTCTTGAGGGATACTACTTGATATAAGGGGAAGTTAGAACTACACTCATATCTTGTTGTTGAAACGATTGATGCATTTCGAAAGCTTGAGTATGAGCATGTGGTGTTATTAATCCGACTTCAGCCTGAATAGAGGCTTGCAACACCGTCGTGCTCTATCCTGACATTAAAGAACAGCTAGCAATAAAAAGAAGAATGAATATCTGGCTTTGTCATTCACATCTTGAGTTCGAGATTTGCGCATTAGGACCTTTCCTGTCTTCCCGTTTTTATAATAAAAATACTAATAATGCATGTGATTAGGTAAGATTTAAAGAACTCCTTGAACAGGTGTTTGCCCAGCTCAAAGCGTAGCATCTTCTAACACACAGATGTATTAAGTATTCACCACATTCTGTGCTACACAGTTTTTACTTAAATAACCGGACAATGTCTCCAAAAGCAGACAAACCAACGGAAAGAGTAGAATCAGATAGTTTTACTATCTTTCTGATATAACGTCATCAATTCAGTTACGGACCAAAATAGATATCCACGTTAACACAACTCGATTCATATAGACAATACTTCCAATCACCTACCAAGAAGCTGTTTACGATGTTTGGCTCAAGCAAGGATATCCAGTCTTTCATTGTGAATACTTAATATCACATCAGAGTCTCAAAGCAAGAACTCTCAGATATCCAGTTATCACAAGCTTGATTCATATAGAATCTTGCAAGTCACCTACCGCATAGCTGTTTGAGGTTGACTCTAGAAGGATTCCCATTCGTCATTGTGAATACTAATGAGTATCACTCTGAATGTTCTGGCAAGATCTCTAAGATAATGCGTAGGACTCTTTGTTAGCAAATGTTGTTTAAGGGTGAACAACAAGTGTTATACATGGATTGTGTCCTAATGAGATTTATAAATTAATCTCTCTTGGCTCTGGACTTGATTTGTGCACTTTAGTTTTAGTAATCGGAGGCTGAAGCTGACTGCCACCTATTTAATATCAACAATCTCGGAGTGAGATGTCAATAGATAACGTGTGTATCTCCATGAAAAATGAGACAAGTCTCTTTTGAGAGAAACTCGAATGGTTGGGAAGGGTTGTGCAGTGCATCACTAGGTCCATGACGGCTTTCTTCAATACCAACAATCATCATTGTGATTTTGATAGATTATGTATTGACCCAGTTTCTGCCTAAGTTGTGTGGAGGTCTTCTTTCTTTTCACCCTTTATCCATACATTTCTTTTTAATTATTCAACCCCTTCAATGCTTACCCAGACGTCATCACTAACACCTTGTTGTGATTGTTTAAGTGTTAGCTTAATTTTAGTCGGCATTATTCCCTTATTCTCATTCTTCTCCAATCATACCTAAGGACTTCTAATTATATCTATGGAATGTCCTTGGGTAGATCCCTCCGATTCTGGTTGGATCATAGGATTTATACCTAACCTTAACCGCCTTATGACTTCATCCACGTCGTAAGGTCAATTGGTTGTTGGGTATAGAGATCGAACCATAAAACCTTTGATACAGACATTTTGAAATACCCCCCCTACGCATGTGCTCCGATATTCGAAATTGTTTTGCACATGAAGGAAAGAGTTACACTTAGAGTCTTAAAGATCACATTCTTTTATATCACATTTAAATAACATTTTCTCCCTTTATTTAAAATAATAAATCTTTTAGTATTTGAAATACCAATTGATTAAAATTTAAGACATGAAAAATTCTATAGGGAGAAAAATTATACCATGATATTGCATGATTTCATTTTTCTGATAGCTCCCCTTCAACACAATATGTGAGATACCACTAATTTTATAACTTGACATTACAAGGAAGAAAAAATGATATGACACCACAAATATGTTAAAGACGACGTGAGATGCCTTAGTGAATAATGTATATTATTAATTGACATTATAGTTTCTACATTTTAATTTCACAAAATGTTTTTGGATACATAAAATTGACATTTATGAGATGTACCCAAAATACATTAAAATGCTTTTTGTTTTAAAAGCTCCCCCTCAAAAACTGATATACATAAATATGACATTTTGAGAAAAATTGATACCACAATTTTTTAAAACTTATTTGAGGAAGGGAGTATTGAACACACAATTTTAACAAATACCATTTTTATGGAAAGATACCACAATTTATATTGTAAACAATTTGACATTGAAAATTCTTTTTGAAAAATTATGTTCAATGGTTTTTAAAAACCATGATAGAAGACTTCTCTTCTATTTCTAGAGTAAGCGCACTTAAGCGTATACTCCCCTATTACATTTGTGTTGGGCTTTAGCCCGAAACATGGACAATATTAGCTTAAAGCCCAAGCCCGTTAAACCCGACTAGCCTACTACAATATAAGACTAATTGTGACTAAGACGACCGATAACATTTACGTACCTAGAAATGTCGATTAACATTGACACGGGTGTGTAAATGAAGTTCGAGCAAGAGTTCAAACGTTTCAAAACATGTCATTTCTAAATTTTCTTTATGACTTATGTACATTTCAGTGCATAACTCGGTCCCGAATGTAATAGGAAAGTGTACGCGTCAGTGCACTTACTCTACAAATAGAAGATAAGTCTTCTATCATGGTTTTTAAGACCGTTGAACACAATTTTCAAAAAGAACTTTCAATGTCAAATTGTCTATAATATAATTTGTGATATCTTTCCA
>BQNB010037424.1:19531-49453 GCA_026074375.1 Tanacetum coccineum | reverse complement strand
TTTTCCACCACACCAATTCAACAAGATTTCTCTTGTTTTCGTAAATAAATGCACTGACACGTACACGTATTCATCTTTTACATGGATATAAAGTAATCCATGCCCGGGGAAAATTAATTACTCGTTGTCAGGAACAGCCATCTTTAAGACGACATGCGTTCCCCTAAAGTAACTGCAAGCTATTTTGTAATTCCAAATGACTTCAAATATTTACTAAGCCTATTATTATTATTATTATTATTATTATTATTATTATTTGTAAATAGAAAATATGTATAAAGGATACACGAAGGCACTTCGTTTATTCATCCTCTCCTTCTTGAAGGCGTCTGAGAGTTTCTGGGGTCAAACTTTTCATGCCTAGGCGTGGAAGAAGAAATTTGAACCGTTCTCTTGGTAATGCTTTTGTGAGTATGTCCGCAAGTTGATAGTTTGTTTCCACGAAGTAGAGTTCAACCACTCTATTTTCCACTTGCTCTCGGATGAAATGGTGCCGTATGTCGATGTGTTTAGAGCGAGAGTGCTGGACGTTGTTACAGCAAAGAGCAAAGAGCGAGAGTGCTGGACGGTGCATCTTGAGCAATCGTTGTAGACAAAGATGTACCTGGTGGAACAACTTGAGCGTTAATTTCAGGAGCAGAAGGTACTGGTTCATTGACTCGAGATTGTTCAAGGTGTTCATCAAACATTGGTTGAAATAACATCTCCAGCTCTTTATCGGTTAGAGCGAGCCCTGATTTGAGTTGTCTAGGGGTCATTATGAAAGGTTCGGGTCCTGAACTTATGCGTACATGAGCCATCTTCTGATCTATCTCATCGAATGTGACGTGAATTGTTTCCATTAATCGACGAGTTCTCTTGTTGTAGATTCTATAGCCCTTCCTGCTAGGAGCATACCCAACGAAAATCCCAATGTCAGCTTTGGCTTGAAATTTTCCTAGATTTTCGCTATCATTTGTAGGATAGGCTGCTTCCACCAGTGTACGATTACGTCTTTCAACAACGCCATTTTGTTGAGGAGTTCTCGGAACAGACTTTTGATGAAATATGCCAACACCTTCATAGTATTTAGACATAACTTGGTTGACGAATTCCGTTCCGTTATCTGTGCGAATGAATCTGACTGTTTTGTTGAGGCCAACCTGTATTTGCTTAAGAAAGTTGGTGACAAACTCTGGAGTTTCATCCTTTGACCTCAAGAACTTTACCCATGTGAATCTTGAATAGTCATCCACGATGACTAAGATGTATTTCTTCCCTTTAATACTCTGGACTCTCATTGGACCACACAGATCCATGTGAAGGGTATGAAGAACTTCCATATTTGTATTTTCAGATTTTGGCCGGTGGGAGAACTTCTTGCTTTTTCCAAGTTGACAGGCTGAGCAAAGATGATCCTTTTCAAACTTCAATCTAGGTAGACCTCTAACCAGATCTTTTCGAGCAAGATCATTTATCGTGCCGAAGTTTAAATGGTTTAAACGACGATGCCACAACCATGATTTGGACTTGGAAGCTTTGGACAACAAGCATATCGGAGAAGACTTCATCATTTCATCCATGGATATCGTGTACAAATTGGTGCTACGACTGCCTTTAAGTATGTCTGTACCATTAATATCACGAACAAAGCACGTATGCTTTCTGAAGGCCACTTCAAGATCAGAATCACAAAATTGCCCTACAGAGAATAGATTGTGTCCAAGTCCCTCCACGTAGTATACTCTTGAGATCACACTGTCACCCATAACATAATCTCCATAACCCATGATAGCTCCTAAGTGATCATTCCCGAATCTGACTGACCCGATGAACTTTTCCACAAAATTCATGAGCTTTGAACGATTCCCCGTCATATGTTTTGAGCAGCCTGAGTCCAGATACCAAAGCATGACCTGTACGACCTGCATTTGAAAACAGTCGAGTTTGGAGAGTTTGGAATTTCGGTTCCCCAATTTTTGTTGGGGACCTGTTGGTTAGCATATAGAGTAGAACATTTCACAGAAAGCTTAGTTAACTGGCATATTTCCCCTAAGGCAAATTTCTTTCCTGTGGGTCTCCATTGAGAACCACAATCAAGTTTTCCTAAGGTGAGTTTCTTTCCTGTGGGTCTCCATTGATAACCAATATCTGCAAATAGTTTTCCCGTAGCTTTCCAAACCCGCTGGGTCTTGGACAAACTGTTATCAGACAGTTTGCCTTTTGGTTTCCAGATCTGCTTGGACTTGTTTAAACTGTTATCAGACAGTTTGCCTTTTGGTTTCCAGATCTGTTTCTCTTTATTCAAGACAATTCTAACGGTGGGGGTAGCATTCACAGAATTCAAGATATTAACAACACACATTCCATGACTTGCAGAGTTTACAGATTCAGAATTCGAATTAATTACAACACGCTTAGAGCTAATGCTAGAATCAACCCGATTCACTTTTGTCCAAACTGACTTATTTGTCCTAAGGCGTACTTCTACTTCCTTCTTATTCTCCTTCTTAGCAGGCAGGATCCTATTTTTCTTTGTATTGCTTCTAGGCTTTGACCCGCTTGCTTCAGTGGAATCGTTTACTCCTGTAGAGGGAAGCACAGGGATATTAGTCAGTTGAACTCTCTGGTGCACTTTGTGTTTCTGTGCGTTACTAGAAGAAGTTCCTGGTTTATCACTAAACGTAACTTGCTTTTTCCTAGTAACAGGGGTAGAGGGAGCCTTGTTATCTCTTTCATTGAAACTTTTTGGGCAAGTGTCAATCACACATTGTAACAATTCCTAAGATAACTTAGTGTATCGGCAAGCATAGTTAAGTGAACTATCCAGTGGTTTAACTACTCTAGCTTCCTCTACAATCTCCCTAACCGTTTCTACACTCTCCTTAAGATGGCTGATATAGTTTAAATGAGCACTCCTATTATTCTTAAGGGGATGAGGGATGGGTTTAACGTCAATGGCATACATGCCAGGAGCAAGAACTTTTGGTTTGACATAGTCACTAGTGAAACAAGGCTCTTTGCTTCGCAATTGAGCTTTTAGACTCTCAATCTCATTCAACATGGTAGATGTCTTTTCACTTGTGTGAGCACGCATGATCTTAATTGAGTCATACAATTCCTTGTAATGTTGTTTGACCTTTTCTAGTTCTACTCTATCGCAATCATTTTGTTCAATAAGAGCAGTGACATCTACAGCATTATGAGGCTCACGACTTCTGTCATTCACACTAGCGACTAGATCTTTCAAGTGTCGAATCTTTCACCACGGGGTTTTTTTTTTACTTTTTCTTTATTTGATGTGCGAATTCTTGATTCTTAAAGTATGAGTTAAAAGCAGGAGCTTCATGTGAGGCTTGTGGGAATTTCTTATTTGTCTAAACTTTTTGAAGATGTTGATACTTTAAAATTGCAAAATTTAGGCATTCCCCTTTCAAGTTTTGAAATAGTTTTGACTCATCATGAACTTTAGACATGTCAGCTTCACAGATTCTAGAAACTAATTTTTCAAAATCATTACAGCAGTTGAGTCGACAAGCAATGTAACAATCAGATTCTCATTTTCAATGGAGAGGTTTGTCACTTTTTTTTTTTTCAATTTTTAGCACATTGCTGTGTCTACAGTATTCTTGTTATTGTTATTTCATCTTGATCAAAAAATTTCTTCCATTTCATTTAACTTCTTTAAGAGGGCTTTTTGAACTCCAACAAAGTGTTCTTTAAGAGTTTTGAAAAAACAATTGAATATTTACAGTGAGGTAATATCTTTTTTTTGCTCAAACCTTTTTCCCCCTCTATAAGACTGATGGTGTGATTCTAGTTTTTGGCAACGTTTTGTCAAATTCCGTAAAGTAAAAAGTTGTGGGAGACATACAAGATTATACATTTTCACAGACTTTTAGTTGGAATGAATTTGGGGACAAAGCTTGTCAAGGAGATTGGTGGATTACAACTGTCAATGCTGAAATTTGTTTTTGGAGCTAAGGTCTCAGCCTTTTTCATGTTGTTGTATCTATGGACTAAATATCTGTTCTGGTGTCAGATTTCTTTTGGGAGCAAAGGTTGCAAGAAAGTTCTCTTTCGAGTAATCGGGGGGGGGGGGGGGGCAATCCTAACTTTATTTTCACACAAAGAGGGCTTTGCATTTTCAACAGTTATTTTATTACTAGTTTATTCTCAGCTAACTCTCCGCGTATCCTATGAGTCAGGTATGACAGTGGGTTATGTATTGGTAGTGACAAGTACATGACCATTATACAGAGCAGATGAGCTTGCTTTGTCGTGCGAGAATACAGGATTTTTGTAGCCTATTGACTACCTTGTGTTTTCATCATTAAAAAGATTTTGGTTTACCAAACATGTGAACAGATTTGAATAGATTGATCCTGTTTTGTATAATATATCTACAATCTTTTTCTGTTGCTTCTTTTAGTCCAAAAACTCTTCTAGGAATTTGTCTTCCTTTTGTTTAAATCCTCTTTTTCAAAAAGTTTTTACTTCTTCTGTCTTTGACTTATAATGGTCAACTGTAGAATATGGAGTATTTAGTGCTGAATGAAGTTCAGAATTTAAAGTCAGTTCCTTTCTATATCGGTCTGACGATAATTATTTCTCATTTGTTCATCAATTTTTCGTTCTCTATCAGTTAATTCAACTTTGCCCCGTTTTTCATATTCCCGACCATTTCACTTATATCTCGCAAGTTCACGAGGTCACTGAGTCATCACTTAAACATGTCTGCTTATTTGTTAATCTACTTTTATACACCCTGTTTCATGCATTTCATCAAGATAGACATTAGTGCATCATTTTCGTACGGGAAGATGCATTACATTGTTACAACATGTTTCTTCGTTTCTTTCCACAATACTGATCTATACGGAATAATATTATCTCATCACTACGTTAGTCAGCATCAGAGTCAACAAACGTAGTTGTGTTGTACATCGTTTTGAATCTCGTGTACATCATGTACCTCATCCATATGATACAAAAGGCATAATGATCTTGTACTTAAATGGGATTTATTCGAGTCGTATGGATGGCCCGGCTTCATCGTAGATTGGATCTTCAGATGTGAGATTTGCCATGAACATGGTCTGTGAAGTGGGACCCTCATCAACATCAGAGTCGGACGCATCACATTCATCAGCTTCAAAATTATGGTTCCACATTGAGTGCTCATATCATTCTCCTGTGAATCATCAAATCATCTTCAACTGTTGGTAACCTGTTCCCCCTCAAGAAAAACAATGACTGTTCTTTCATACAGTACTGCTCCACCTTCTCCTGGGCTTCAAATTAGTAGCTTCTTGTCCTTGAAGTAGTCTGTAATCTTGAAGTTTGTAGTCGCTTTGGTCTTTGGTGGACATTCACGTGCTATGTGGCCTAGTCCGTTACAGTTGTAGCACTTGATGGGTTTTGCTTGACTAGGATTAATCATGCCTCCTCTGTACAGACCTCCTACATTTCTGCTACACCATTTCCTCTTGCATTGTTTCTCTGAAATTGTCTTCCTTAATTAGTCGCATTGTATCTTCCACGGAAATCTTGAACCACGACTTTCCCGTCTTGAACCATAGCTTTGTTCCTTGCATTAGACGAAGCTCTAAGTTGATTGTTAGTTTGAGGAAGATGTGATTTGTACGATTGAGTGAGGAGGGCAAGTGTGTTGGATAAACTTTCAATCAAGTTTTCTGTTGAAGAACTTCCTGAGTCCAGTTGAAAGTTGTCAGCAGGAGATGGTTCTTTTGTGGGTTGAGGAGACTTGGATGATTGTGTTGGATACTGCTGAACTGAGGCGTCCGACACTAGTGCCAAAGGATCATTATTTGGTTGAATGAACCTTTCCATCATAATTCTGTTCTCATTAGCATGCACCTCATGTTGCTTTAAGTAGGCATACAGCTGATCACAGTTTGACTCTTTCAAACCTCTGTTAAGTTTGACTTCAGTTATGAATCTACTCCACTCAGGCAACATGTTGTTCACAAACTTTGAGTTAAGCTGCATCCTGGACATGGTCATCTTGATGTTTCTCATGTCATTAATGAGTTTCGTAAACCTAACGTAGTATCCTTGAATGGTTTCTCCTTTGTTTTGACAGAAGTGTTTAAATTCATCGTATAACTAAGATTCTCTATCATCCTTTTTTAACTCAGAACCTTCCAGAATCATCTTCACGTTTTCCCAAATGTCTTTGGTGTCAGTATAGTGATTGATGAGTGAGTAGATGTCCTTTGGTATACCTTGAAGTAGGATATTGGTTGCACGAATGTCAGCTTTATACCTTTCCTTTTCTTCAGCTGAGAGGTCGTTAAGGACTCTAGCACGTACAGGACCTTGTTGAACTGCACCCTCAGTTCCTCCAGTAATAACATCTGAGACCGTTCCCATATGAAATGGTCCTTCTTTAATGGACTTCATAATGTTCTCTCCATTATCCTTTCCTAGACAGTACAGACGTATACGTTGTTGCCAAGATTCAAAATCTGTTCTGTCAAGCATTGGTGGGCGTGTATCAGAACCGGCACACTGGATGTCTTCTTGCATACTAGACATCTTGTATTATTATGATATGATATGTTTTGATCGATCAATGATTAGTGAGTGTACGTTAAAAGTGGTGAGGTTAACGTATTCGTATTTTGTTGTTGGTGATATTAAATCCCGAGTTTGAAATATTTCAAATTTCTAAGTCAGAAGCTCAACTCGCCGCCAAAGGCAATCAAACCGCTGCAAAGAAATAAGGCAACTCGCCGGTGGAATTTTAAGGCAACTCGCCGATCACAACTCGCTGCCAAGCAATAAGGCAACTCGCTGTGAAGAATATTTTAATCAAACCGCCGTTGAGTTTTCAAACCGCCAGAGTTTCCTTAAGATATTTGCTATTTAAAATATTCAACCCGCTGATAACCTGTTCAAACCGCTGGTAAACAAACTGCTGGTAAGCAACTCGCTGGTAAGCAAACCGCTGGTAAGCAACTCGCCGCTTAGTAACAACTCGCCTCTCGAGCAACTCGCCACTCAAGCAAACCGCCGTGTGTCAGAGGGTTGGTAACCTACTTAATAAAATAATATTTTTCAGCAAACCGCCGCGAAGAAATTCTGGCAACTCTCCACGAAGAACAACGACGTTTTTCACACAAAATCACCTATAAATCACCCTTTTGAACGATTTTGCTTGATTTCTTTTGCACAACACAGTACCATAAGGTAATAGCTACTAGAAACACCCAAACTTTATCAATACAAACAACAAAATTCGGAGATCTTCAAAAAACGAGCTAGTGCCTTCAAAGGTACACTTTTCGATCTAAATCAAGCAAGAAATCGCACATACACACGATCTAATCATCCCATTAGCTCTGATACCAATTGTGGTATATCCTATATCATAACACGGGGTCGATTCTTGGATTTGGCTAGTTTCTAGAGAGAGAAACACTTGAGAGAGAATATCTAGAGAGAGAAAGTGTTTTTCTATGAAAAGTAATAAATGACTAGCTTGCCTCTTCCAAAGTTGGAAGAGGCTATATATAGTACTTACAATATACCGGGTATTCGTACCCGACTTAAAACCGAAAAACGTACTATTAACTATTAAACTACGAGCTATAATAAACAGTAAAATACACGGGGTGACCGAGTCTTTTTCTAATATCTAACAATCTCCCCCTAAGGGAGGTCACCCCTGAAAATACCAAACTTTAATCACTTCAGTCTTTAGCTCGTAGACATTTGATATCTTGTACATTTGGGATAGTAATCTTTTGATTCATCTTACGCTTGTCTTTGACTGTGATCTTGAGCTTTCTTGAGATCATCGCCCAAACATAATCTTACATCATCTTGTCCATCTCTGAAAAGCTTCCTCTGCCTTCGGGGTCAACAGGTACACATGTTTTTTATACTTTTGTTATTTTTTTTGAGGGTATTGAAGAAAGGGATAGCCCTTTCGGCTGACTTGGCCAGGAACCGATAACGAATCTAGCTTTCCACTTAGACTTTGCATATCCTTCAATGTTTTTGGAATTGAGATCCCTGATATGGCCTTATCTTTTTGAGGTTGGCCCTGATTCTTCGATGTGACCATGATGTATCCCAACAAATTTGCCTTCTTCTAGCCGCAAACCAACAGTTCTTGGATTCACTTCATGTTTATGCTTTTCAATTTTCGAATGTTTCTGCAAACGTCTGCCAGGAGATCCTTCGCATCTTTGCTTTTGATGACCATTTCATCCACCATATTGCATCCTAGGGTGCCTTCTTATTTGGCTTTGAAAAGTTGAGTCAACCAACCATTGGTAGGTGGCACCCGCATTTTTTAAACCAAATAGCATCTTCATGTAGCAGTATGTCCCTTGCTCTGTGTAGAAGGCTGTCTTTTCCTCATCTTCTCTTGCCATCTGAATTTGATGATACCCTTTATAGGCATCAAGGAAACACTTGTACTTGAAACCCATGACTGCTTCGACCTTGCAGTCAATACTAAGCAAGGGATAATAGTCTTTCGGGCATGCAGAGTTCAAATTTTTAAAATCAATACACATCCTCCATGATCCATCACATTTCTTGACTAGAACTGGGTTAGAGATATACATTGGGTACTTGACTGGACGGACTATTCCTGCCCTTACCCATTCGGCTACCTCATTAGTGACGGCTTTGCTTTTTTCTGGAGAAAAGGTCCTTCTTTTCTGGCAGAACGGTTCCACAGACGGGTTTACATTGAGGGAGTGCTCTATGATCCTTCGAGGCACCCCGGTCATGTCAGCAGGTTCCCAAGCGAAGACCTCCATGTTATTTATTAGGAGTGTCTTTAGTTGGTTCTTGCAAACTGGAGAGAGTCCTCCTCCTATGGTAACAATCTGATCTGGGAAGGAGGGATTAACTAGTATTTGCTCAGTAAGGTTTGCCCCTTCATCCGGCTGTCCTGCCTCATAGATCTCCGGTTGCTTCTCTGTCAGTAATTGATTTCCTTCTCGAAGTCTGCATTCTGCGATTATCGTTGCCCGGGTTACCAGAGTTGCTATTCCTTTTGGAGTGGGGAACCTTATCATTGATGATATTCGATGGGATAAGCAGCATGCTTTTCATCCCTGGTCTTCCAAATTAATGTTGTAAGGGAGAGGGGGGCCGCAATGAACAAGAATTTTATAGACATCCTTCTACTCAGACCTTCATTCCCAAAACATACCTCCAGATCGATTTTCCCCAATGGCTTCGCCACCTCGCCGGCGAAACCTACCAAGTCCGTCCTTGTTTCTCTTAGTCCGGCCCTCACCTTCGCAGGCAAGTTTTCAAAACAATGTTCAAACATGACTTCCACGGATGAACCCTCATCCACATACACGCGCCTAACCAGATAACCTTCCACTTCGGCTTCTATGATTAGAGGTTCATTCGAGATGCATATCATCTGATATGACCCCTGTGTAAGGTGATAGGGGGTGTTCATCCAGCTTCTGTTGCTTCACGGTCCTTGCTTTCTTCTCCCTTGGAGGAGAGGATTTCGACCATGTTAATTACCCTTAGGTGGAGGGGAAGGTATTCTGCTTGGCCCTTCCTACTCTTTTGCCTTAGGTCTTTCATCAAGTGATCTAACTTTCTTGATTCGAGGTCGATTTCCATTGTTTCTCATTGTATGCAATCCGTTTGTGTGATGGCCCTTATCATGAATGTAGTCACAGTATTTTAACGGGATCACCCTGTTCTTAACGATACGCCACTGGTCCTTGGTGCTGGCAATTGGCCAATGGGTTCGTACTAAAATTTCTTTGGGACACTTAATCAGAGAGTCCAAGGAAAGTACAGGTACTGCTTTGTTTGCTTGGTCTCTTTGGGGATAGGGAGCTCTGTAATCCCTATGCCTTCCACCATTGAAATTGTCTCTTACTTTGTAATGGGTTTTTAAATTCATTTCCCTGTATTCCCTCTTCTTTGGCTACTTCGGTTGTCTCTGTCATTTCTTGTGGAAGTTGGAAAGGTCAATCTCTGATGGACATCTCGTGGTCCTGTCGGAAAGGACAGGCGACGATGAATGTCCCTCGACTCTCCTGGTGGGAGTTCCGTGCGGGCATACGCTTCTTCCGCTCGGACAAATTCATCCACCCTTCTCATCATTTCATCAACGGTTTTGGGTATGTTGCTTGAAGAACTTTTGCCATTCAGGACTTATGAATCCATAAAAGACGAGATCTTCATGACTTCCGGAACACCCATGATGAGACCCGTTTCCACTGTCCATCTTTCTTTGAACGCCGGTAGGGTCTCGTTAGCCATTCTCACCACCTTGGTGATCTCATAAGGCTCTTTGTAGCACGCTCTCCTTATGGAGTATCTGGTAGTGAATGCTTCCCTTAGTTGGTACCACTCATTGATGCTATTGAGTGGAAGACTCTCGAATCACCAGCCCCCTGCTCTCTCCAATGAATGACTGAAACATCGACACAACCTGGCAAAAGGCACATTCTCCTGATTAGCTGCCATCGAGAAACATTTAAATGACCGGCCAGGGCGAGTGGACCCATCATAATAGCGTGATGTTTGGTAGGCATAACAATTTCGGACAGCGAACTCAATGATCCTTCTTGTGAGGGGTGTTTTTTGTTAGTATTTCCATGAAGGCTTGCATAGTCTTCCTCGCTGACATCTTTTCCTGCCGGCGACACGTCGCTTCTTTTATAAAGTATATTGTCTGTTTCCAAAGTCAACGTATCGGATCCACCTTGTTCTGTCGATGTAATCTTGATTATGACTTTATTGCCGAAATGTCCCTTCAATCTGTTCTTTGTGAGAGGATGGGGAATTTCCTCTCGCACGTACCGAACCGTCCATCCCTCCCTCCAGATGTAATTCCGTCATTATCTCTCTTATCTATAATAAATAACGGGTCCCACGGATGGCGCCCAAAAATGTTAAGTAAAATACCGTGAACCTTGAGTAAAGGGTGCGTCTCCTCGTCTCTTGGTGACGATCCTCTTAAATTACCTGAAAAGTAGAAAGAATACCCGTAACTCTCCCTGGGTAGACCAGGACCAAGCTCGGGCGTAAGAGTAAGTATGTGAGTATGAGCCGAAGGGGCTATATTAGAGGAGCCGAGGGGGCTATAGTAATAAATGTGTGTGTGTGCAGTAAATGTTGTCCTTTGAATAGTAAATACGGGGGTATTTATACTAGTCGAAACACTGATAGATGTACGTTTTCTAGCATTAGATGCGACCTTTCGTCAAGTCATTATTCGCTCTGTGTCTTAGATGGAGACATCTCATTAGGTTGACGACACAGTTTATCGTGTATTCCACATCTTTCTGTGTTTATGGTGACGTTCCCTGTAGGTCTCTTAAATAAAGTTAGCGCTTTGTTTATTACTAGGCTGACGTCCTTACCCTTATAACTCCATTGCCCCTTTGGACCTTATTGCCTTGGACCCTTGTGGCCCATTCGGACTGAATAGCTTGCTTGGTCTGGAATGATAAGCTTGTTCTTTGCTTGGTTTCCTTGGCTTTGTGTGGTGGCCCATTCGGTCCCTATTAGACCGTCCGGATAATACGCGAACATGTACCTTCAACATGACTCTGAGATTAGTTGATTTGTTACTTGAAGTAAACTTTTATCTGTCCATTAAATACTTGAATATAAAACATAGTTGGATTTTAAGTTTTACTTTTTACTAAGCTGTTTTGTTATAGTTACTAGTTTAATGGTATTTGATAATCATGCCAAATCACAAGAAATATTGCCCAAATTACTTGTGATTTAGCATAAATCACTAGTGATTTGGTACAAATCACAAGTGATTTTTTCCAACCACTTGTGGTTTGGCCTGAATCACAATTTTTCAATCACTTGTGGTTTTGCTCAAATCACAAGTGATTTGTGATTTTGCAGAAAAATCACTTGTGATTTAGCCTGAATCACTTGTGATTAACATAATTATTACTTAAAATGACATTGAGTAACAATTAGGAGAATCCATTTACAACGTTTATTTTCTAAAATTTGGCAACATAACCACATATGTTTGCAAACACAATTAGATAGATGCTAAAATTAACGAAATTGACATCATATTTCCATTTATTATAGATCCACTAAATAGTTTTCCATAACTACACGTTACCTTTCATAGATCTATTACAAGTTGTCCATTAGTACACGCGACTCTTCATATACCAACAAAATTTGAAAAGAAATATGTAATCCAACAGCTACTTGCACTAAAACACAAAGACTTTAAACAACAAAATACAGTAGAAAATATGTCATTACTACAACCGCTCATCAAACTTACTATCTCCAAACGCGTTCCTTTTTAGCCAGGATAGCATTCTGAATGATCTCCCTTTGGTGCAAGCTCTGCCTGAGGCTTCGCCTTTGGATCCGGTTGACGTTCGTTTGAGACTTAAAAAGTTTAGACCTCTTTGTACTCGAATCAACATTTGTTTCAGCTTCTTCACTTTTATCTTTATCCATATCAACCTGTTTCCTTTTATCAACATTTGTAAGAGACAAATCCTGGCGAATTGAAGTCTTAGTTTCCCTTGACTGTTGAGGTGATTCACTAACAGGGGCCACATCACAATCTAATTACTCAATTTTGCATGTAGATGTAAAAGACATCAATAGATTCAAGTTTACGAACTGAGTTGCTTATTTAATAAAGTATCAGTAAATGATGTCTAATGTTGTGACCTAAAACCAAAAACCATGCCATTAATTCCTTTAGATGATTATAACATAATCTAATGGAACTGATTATAGAAGTAATAGTATCCACTTACTTCGTCTTCCAACTCACTTAATAAAGTGTATCCTTCTAAACCAAATATTCCAATTACAACATAATTGAGTACAGTTTACCAAATCTATTAACACCAACTATGAAACCTTTATGAATAAAGAAGACATAAATAAGCTACAAGTGACATAAAGCTAGTGAATGCCATCATCATGAGAAAGAAAGAGAATCTTAGCTAGCTTCCAAGCCAAAGCTCAATGGGCTACTGCCGCAACGTTCAATTGGAGTAAGAACATTAAAAATCTAGACCCATATAAAGTTGTTCTAATTTCCTTGATCTAACTTTGTTCACATATAGCAGGAGTAAATCATGGTAATCGATAACGAAAAGTTTTTTCTGCTCCAAAGCCTGTGTGATATATCATGGTAATTCTGGTTATTAATCTGCCAAATTCTCTTTTGCAATTGATATCTCTTTTACTTTTACTTTTTGAACAATAAAAGTATAACTACTATCGTAGTTATATGAATATGAAGAAGGTAATGACTAGTACCTGCTCAACGGATATAAAGCATCCTATGACTTGCTGAATTATCTCAGTTGTAATTGCTGATTCAGGTGGCCCATATACCTCAGGATCAAGTTTACTTTTCAGAGGCCATTCCTACATAACAAGTAAATAGAACAGGTCAGAACAAATCCGTCATCTTTTATGCGTTTGATAAAGTTTGGACTTTAGACACAATGTAAACAATGCACAAGCTAAAGTTACAGAAGAACACGTTTTTATCATTTAATAAAGAATCTTAGAGTAATATGAAACTGTTGTTAGTGCCTGATAGCTAAACCCTCCTTTTCTGCTGAAGAACATGGAGGTTTGGAAGGTTCGACTAAGTTTTATGTCCTTTTTAACCCAAGATGGGCGTAGAGATCACTAGGAGTAAGCTAAATCAATTTACATGTATGAAATAAAAATGGTGAAATACTTCTAACAATATTACTATTCATAAGCACATACTGACTAGACGACTCTCGGCATAAATCACAAAAATTATTAAAAATTTTGTTTTAACATAGATAACTTCAATATGATTAACAATGACTCAAAATCACCATAGATCAAGCAACAATTCCTACTACTACAGATGTATAACTAGCGTTTAAGCTAGAAAAACTAATGATAATGACTACATCAAAAAAATCAGTAACACAATCAGAAAATGCCTACATCAATATCAAATGAGTAACACAATCACAAAATTACTGCATCAATAAATTCACTACTGACTAGATAACACAATATCAGATCACAAACTCACAATATAATACAATCACAAAATAACGCAATATGAAATCGGCATAATATATACAACAATAATGAAAAAACAACAATATTGAGTTAAAAATTTACGAGAAACGTTCTTATCCTTCACGATTTCACTTCTAATATCCATAATTTTGATCGTTGTTATGATGTAACTATTAGAGTACATATTATATTGTATATTTTGTATTTTGTATAGTCGGCCTAGAAGGTTCTTTTGTATCCTATATATAGGTTGGCTATTATCAATTGTAATAAAGCAATCAATCAAAGCAAATCAATATCCTTTATGGTAATCAGAGCCTAATATCAATCTTCCCGTAATCCTCTCCTTCTTTTTCTCTCATAACACGCTCCTCACCTCTCCCTCCCATAAAAAAAATATTGTTCATCGACGGGTACTGTTCATCGGTACTGTTCATCGGCGGGTACTGTTCATCGACGGGTACTGTTCATCGGCGGGTACTGTTCATCGACAGGTACTGTTCATCAAAAAAAAAACTTCTTATGGCTTCTCATGATCAGCAATGGTATATGGATACCGGAGCAACCTCTCACCTTTCATCTCACACCGGTAACCTTCAAACCTCTTCTCTTAATCGTAATTTTCATTCAGTTATTGTCGGAAATGGATCATTTATACCTGTCACCCACTCTGGACATCTACAAATCCCTAATCCATATCGCCCACTCCACCTTAAAAATGTTCTTGTCACACCCAATATAATTAAAAACCTTGTTTCTGTACGGAAATTCACCACTGATAATAAATGCTCCATTGATTTTGATCCCTATGGTTTCACTGTACGAGATTATCATACCCGTCAAACCCTCCTTCGTTGTGACAGCACGGGTGATCTATACCCCTTACATGTTGCCGCCTCAGCCTTTGCCCTACTTACTAATAATCATTCCCTTTGGCATCAACGTCTTGGTCACCCCGGTGATAATGTAATTCAAACCCTGTCATCACGTGGCCTTGTGTCTTATAATAAACAAAACACTCAACACTTGTGTCGTGCCTGCCAGTTAGGGAAACAAACAAAACTTCCCTTTCAACGATCTACCTCTATTGTCACATCTCCCTTTGACATTATTCACTCAGACCTTTGGACATCTCCTGTCTCTAGCATGAGTGGATATAAATACTATGTCCTTTTCTTAGATCACTATTCATATTTTTTGTGGGTCTACCCACTTCATAGAAAATCTGATGCACAGTCAAAACTTCTACACTTTCGTGCATTTGTAAAAACCCAATTCAACCGTGAAATCAAAGCTTTTCAATGTGATCATGGTGGAGAATTTGACAACAACACTCTCCATGAATTATTTGCCACTAATGGAATTCAATTTCGTTTCTCATGCCCACGTACATCTCAACAAAATGGCAAATCTGAACGCATGATTCGTACTATCAATAACGTAGTACGTTCTCTCCTCTTTCAAGCCCGTCTTCCTCCCGAGTATTGGGTCGAAGCACTACTCACTGCCGCTTACTTACTTAATATCCTCCCCTCCACCTCTATCAACAATGACATCCCTTACACAAAATTATTTAACAAACCAACCTCTTACAATCACCTTCGCACGTTTGGATGCCTTTGTTATCCTTACACCTTTCCACCGCACAAACTTGCCCCTCGTACCACACCATCTATCTTTCTCGGGTACCCTTACAATCATCGCGGATATCGGTGCCTTGACCTGAACACCAACAAAATTATCATTTCTCGTCATGTCACATTTGACGAAACTGTCTTTCCCTTCGGCTCCATGACTCCAACTAAACCCCCCTCATACCAATTCCTAGATGATAATCTCGACACCTCCCCCATTGCACTTCGCCTACTTACCACACCTACTTCTCCTCAACAAACACCACCACAAATAACCCCACAAACAAATCCACAAACAACTCCACAATCAACACCTCCAACTCCTCTATCAACACCATCACCACAAACAACACCGACACCACCAACCACCCCACCACCACCACCACCACCTACTTCGCAACACCCTATGGTTACATGCTCTAAAGTCGGGATTATGAAAGCTAACCCCAAATGCAACTTACATGTTACTACCTCCTCCTCTATCACTAAGTCTCCTTTCTATGCCCTTCGAGATACTAACTGGAAACAAGCTATATGTGACAAATATAAAGCTCTCATTGACAATAACACATGGGTACATGTTCCTCGCCCACCAAATGTCAACATTGTCCGCTCTATGTGGTTGTACAAACACAAATATAATACGGACGGGTCCTTAAATTGGTACAAAGCTCGACTAGTTTCAAATGGTCGTAGTCAACAACAAGGCATCGACTGCGAGACACCTCCCCCATTGCACTTCGCCTACTTACCACACCTACTTCTCCTCAACAAACACCACCACAAACAACCCCACAAACAACCCCACAAACAAATCCACAAACAACTCCACAATCAACACCTCCAACTCCTCTATCAACACCATCACCACAAACAACACCGACACCACCAACCACCCCACCACCACCACCACCACCCACCTCACAACACCCTATGGTCACACGCTCTAAAGTCGGGATTGTGAAAGCTAACCCCAAATACAACTTACATGTTACCACCTCCTCCCCTATCCCCAAGTCTCCTTTCCATGCCCTTCGAGATCCTAACTGGAAACAAGCTATGTGTGATGAATATAAAGCTCTCATTGACAATAACACATGGGTACTTGTTCCTCGCCCACCAAATGTCAACTTTGTCCGCTCTAGGTGGTTGTACAAACACAAATATAATGCGGACGGGTCCTTAAATCGGTACAAAGCTCGACTAGTTGCTAATGGTCGTAGTCAACAATAAGGCATCGAATGCGATGAGACATTTAGCCCTGTTGCCAAACCTGCTACCATACGGACTGTTCTTAGCCTTGTAGTTTCTCGACAATGGCCTATTCATCAGTTAGACATGAAGAATGCATTTCTTCACGGCCATCTTAAAGAGACAGTTTACATGCACCAGCCACCAGGATTTACTGATTCAGCTCATTCTGATTATGTTTGCCTTCTTCAAAAGTCGCTTTATGGCCTTAAGCAGGCCCCCAAGCTTGGTTTCAATGATTTTCTAGCTATGTTATTCGAGCCAGTTTCTATCTCAGCAAAATTGACTCATCTCTTTTCATCTTTCACAAGGGGCCATACACAGCTTACTTACTACTATACGTGGATGATATCATTCTTACAGCTTCTTCTACTTCACTCCTGCAACGTATCATCTCTTTACTACATGCAGAGTTTGCTATGACAGACCTTGGCCCACTTAACTATTTTCTTGGTATATCTGCCACGCGTACTACCTCTGGCATATGCAGTTCAACAGTTATGTCTTTACATGCATGATCCTCGAGAGCCACACCTTAATGTTATGAAACGTGTTCTTTGTTATCTTTGAGGAACCATTGATATTGGATTATAGCTATTTCGGTCTACTACATCACAGCTTATTGCATACTCTGATGCTGACTGGGCAGGTTATCCGGCTACGCGCCGATCTACTTCTAGATACTGTGTTTTTCTTGGTGACAACCTCCTGACGTGGTCCTCTAAACGTCAGGACACGTTGTCTCGTTCTAGTGCTGATGCTGAATACCACGGGGTTGCGAATGCTATAGCTGAGACATCTTGGATTCGCAACCTCCTTCGTGAGCTTCATACCCCACTTTCTACAGAGACCTTGGTCTACTGTGATAATGTCAGTGTTGTATACATGTCTGCAAACCCTATACAACATCAGCGCACCAAACATATAGAGATTGACATTCATTTTGTTCGTGACAAAGTAGCAGCAGGTCATGTTCGAGTTCTTCATGTCCCTTCTCGATTTTAGTACGCAGATATCTTCACAAAAGGACTCCCATACCCGTTGTTTGCTGATTTCAGATCCAGTTTGAGCGTCCGTAAATCTCCCGCTCCAACTGCGAGGGCGTATTAGAGTATATATTATATTGTATATTTTGTGTAGTCGGCCCATTGGCCCGATCCCATAGTCTAGAAGGTTCCTTTGTATCCTATATATAGGTTGGCTATTATCAATTGTAATCAAGCAATCAATCAAAGAAAATCAATATCCTTTAATACTTACACGGATCATCTTAAGTGTGACAAAGTAATAGGTAGAATTGGATAGCTAGCAAGGAGTAGTGCATCCAAGGTGAATACGCTTTGTTGTATAATTGTCCTCCACGCCATTAGATTAGCCTACCTTGTATATACTCGCTTTCAGTACATTATTGTTTTAACCCAAGTTAATTATTGAGTACACGGTTGCTAAGTCCTTATCCTTGTAAATACAGTTTTGGGACGATTGGGATTCATGGTAGTATCAATTTTACGGAAGAATAGGGAAGAAAAGTTAAGTCAATACCCCCATATGTTTGTCAAATAATCTCCATGTTATTTTTATCCAACTCAATTCAGGTCATTAGTTAGATTGTAATTATCGAGTATGTAAAAGTTCAAGTGTAGGGGTGTATCTATAAACCCCTATGATGTATTATATGTTTAAGCAATGGCAGGGAAAAAGTGTACAGAAAAAAATGAAAAAGAAAGAAAAAAATGTGTACGGGCTGCCATTTGCTTATGTTTATGTTTATCATAGAGTCAAGAAAAGAAAAAAATAATAAAGAGATTGATGTAGAGTTTTGTAGAGTTTGTATATCTTGTCCGAGTCTTTGGCTTAGCAACCAAACCAACGTGTATTCGTATAAATAATTAGCTAACCTTTTCACCCCAAATTCACCCAAAAGTCACTCCTCAAATATATCCCATTCGTTTTCGTTTCCATTAATTTTATCTTACACCTACACATCACAACCCTTTAAAAGACCTCTTTGATAGTAATGATTAATACTTGCGCCTAGCGGTGGAGGTTTGATCCTTTAACAAGCCTATGATAATTTATATGCTATGACAGCTAATGAGTATTAATTTTCTATTTCCCATAGTTGTTATAATTTATTATACACCCGAGAGAAAGAGAGAATCCCAAACACTTATGTGAGGTGCTAGTATATACTTTTCGTGCTTTTAATTATGAGTTCTAGAAGGTTGTGTCATAAACTGCTTTTAAAGAGTAGGTTAAATGCCCCCAATATTGCTATTGTCTAGGTAGAAAAGCCTATTTGCTTGAGGAAAAGCAAATCTCAAGTGTAGGGGTATTTGATGAGGTGTCATTTTATACACTTTTTCGGGGTCATTTAACCCCCTAAATCATGCAAATGTACCCAGATTATGTGCTTAATCATTAGTTTTTGTATTTTTAGCACTTGGATGGCTTTTGGAGGAAATACACGTGACTTGGGCTCATTTGGAGAAGAAACGGACAAGATTACAACACTACACCAAATCTGATGAAGAAAATAGCCATACAGTGGCTGGCGACGGTGTCACGGTTTTTCGCAAAGGTGTCAGGATTTCGCGAAGGTGTCAGCATTTCTTGTGACACCGACGAGATTGTAACGCGACGGCATCAGGATTTTAGCGACACCGTCGGGATGAACCGACCTAGGGTTTTCCTATAAATATAGCCTCATAACTTCGTTTTTATCAAGCCCCCAACCCTAAGTTCGATTCTAGGGTTTGGGTAGGTGTTTTTCCAGCAACTTAGAAGGTCTAATTCAATCCATAAACATCTTGTAATGGTTCGATTATCACTTATATCTTAATTTATGTCTTCAATTCCTTTTGTTGATTATGATTTCTCTTGTTTAAGTATGCTTAGCTAATTCATCTTGTATTTATTTGGGAATGCATGAAACTTGTCATTGATTGATTATATCTTATTGTTTTCTTATTGATGATTGTGGATCTTCCATATTCACTAATTAAGGCGTGACAGATTCAATGAGTATAATTGATTATAGTTTATAATTCTTGTTTCCTATTGCTTCTTGTTGATGAATGTGCGCGTTAGGCTCTAGAAAACTAGCCATGAGATATTAAATTGGCATAGACGTCTTGGGAAACGCAAGTGTGTAGAAAGGATACCATCGGTAACAGTCTTCATACTACCTTACCCCTAATATGGTTGATCCATCTTAAGTGTTTTAATGCATGTAATATACTCTTAGGGGCCTTGTAAATGTCTTCATACTACCTTACTTGTGTGTTGCTCTAGCAGAATATTACATAAACGGCATATTCGTGTAATTCGCCAATACCTTAGGAAATACTTACACAGATCATCTCAAGTGTGACAAAGCAATAGGTAGAATTGGATAGCTAGCAAGGAGTAGTGCATCCTAGGTGAATACGCTTCATTGTATAATTGTCCTCCACGCCATTAGATTAGATTTAGAATTAGTAGTTAATTAGTTTTAAACAAACCAACCTTCAAACCCGAGATTTACTTGCTTTCATAAAATATAAAAACAAAAAAAATAATCTTCCTTTAACCCCTAGACCTTAGTGAACATTCGATCCTGCCTTCACAGTGCTATTCCCCTAGAGAACGATAACAACCCCGAGTCTTGCCTATACTACACTACAACAGTTAGGTACTCTGCCTAGGGAGTTGTAAAACTTCTTGTTGAAGTCTTACGACGTTCGCATCATTAATCAACACAATAGAGGTTTCACCAATAGCCATGATAGCAGATAAGAGACAAACAAATAAACAGATATGCATCAAGAAAACAAACAAATACCAAATATAAGAAAAGGGAGAAAAGAAGTTCCCAAGCTTATTTGCCACTCATGGTGGTAGGTCAAGGGCAGAACAAGACACAACAAGACCCCCTCCTTTCTTCTTGATTCACTTAGTCAAGAAGAAAGAAAGATAAACAACTAATAAACCAAAATAACAAAGAGAGGAGAGGTATTATAGAGCTATCACAGCAAACAAGCAGTGAAAGACCAAAATCCCCCTCTTCTTGATTCACTTAGTTAAGAAGAAGAAGAACCAACTCAGAATCAGCAACTAATCACCAAGAATCGAAAACCCCTAAATAGGAAAAATTAGGGTTTCTCAAGAAAACTGTGGAGATCGTTTAAGCCCATCTAGGATATGTTTTACAGATAATATAAATATGCAGCGGAATAATAAAGAACAGTATATTATCAAACAAGTTTTATCATTAAACGTTTCCACCAAGCCTCAATATTATTTGATCAGAATAATACAGTTACCTATCTCTAACAGTAACAGGGATTTACAATCCTTGTGGCTACACCATAGACGTCTATACTAACTATCTAACTAACTAATACTGTGTACACACACACACTTTTACTAAACTCTCATTGGAAGCCTGCGTTTTCTGGATACAAAAACTATGTGTCTATGATCTCTTTATATAGAGAGATCATGACTTACAAAGGAAGTTAACATAAAGATATAAACAAGTAAATCTTTTAAACATTAAGAAATATCTTCTGTTATCTTTATCTTCTTAAGGAGATCTTCATTTTTTGATATCTTTGACCAAATCTTCCATAATTCTCCACCAGCTTGTAGAATTCCAATCTGCTAGATTTAGTCCTTATGTTTCATTCTTTTATTTATTTTGTCTCATCAAATCTAGAATCCCAACAAAACCTTAATTTATCAATTTTAGCAATTAAATAATTCCAATCAACAATTAACCTCCTAATAAGCAAGATCCAACCACCAGAATGCAATAACCAATAACCGAATCAAGAACCCCCAAAAATCTGATGAAACCCTAATTTCACCAATCGAATAAGAGCCAATTAATCAAGGCGATTATTGGCTCTGATACCATGTAAAAACTATCAAAATAACAACCAAGAACACCAGAAGTATCACTCAGTCAACCTCCTCTTAGTGATTTTATTATAAACTCAAAGATACAAGAAGATTAGTCCCTAACTGGGTGCTAACCAATACAAATACAAAAAAATATTAGATTGTCCCTACTATGTAGATCCAAGCAATCCTCACAACAATAATCACTCAACACTCAGAATCTTAACCAAATAAAGAGTTTGGTTAAGATTGAAAACAACAGAATCAATATACAAGATATGTGAGAAAGATATCTTAATCAATACAAGAGATCAAAATACAAAGATGAGAACAAGAGAGATATAATCAGGAGAGTATCAAGAAGGGTGAATAAAACCCTAGTTGGAGCTCAGCTTATATAGACAGGAATGTTACATCAAAGCCCCTTGAACTCTTAGACATAGGCAGAAAACTTCAATCTTTTAGAGAATGCCAACTTCTGTACTTAAAAACAAACATAGGTTTGAACAATATAACATTATTTCAACATTTACCGAGGACAAAACTAAAAGATAACATTTTATTCAAAAATTAATTATACAACATGTGTATCACACGGGTCATGAGCTAGTTATATAAAAAAAACTAGTCAACATTTGGAATTGGACATGTATATCTTATTGGATCCCTCTTTAAGCTTTTAAGATATACCGCTATGCAAATTATTTTCTTAAAATACTACCCGTATTCGACAACATTGATAATTACGCTGTGTTAGTATCTTGAAAACATGTACTCTCTCAACTTTTAGGGGTTGTTTGGTTGAAAGATATTCGATGGTTTTAGATGGTTTTGAATTTTAAAGCCACTCTTTTATCATGTTTGGTTCAAAAATAAAGAAAGGCTTTACATTTCAAATACATTAAAAACCACGCTTTTTAACCCACTAGGTGGGGAGAGGATTTAGATGTGGGACTTCAAGTGGACAAAAGTAACCTTATCCTTTCCATTTTCTTCTCTCATCTCAGAAACTAGTCAAACATAAAACCAAGGTTTTTAAGATCGGGATCCTACCCAAGATCGTTTTCGTCTTTGCAAGATCGAGATCGTAAAGTCGGATCAGGATCGTAAGATCCTACTATAATGTTATTCTCTTAATATTCTTCGTATTATTATACAAATCTACAAATTATTATATATCATAAACACAAAATTATATGAATATTTTATAGAAATGTTGTCCTAAATTATGATTATGAAATGTTTAAGAAGATTAACATGTTTTTAAAATTCTACGAAACACAACCCATAAATTTGTAGTTTTTTAGTTTGTGGTTCGAGAAAAGTAAGATCGGATCGGAGTAGATCTTAAGATCATATGGTTAAAATCGGGATCCTATAAGATCTTAAGCATGTAAAGATCTTATGTAGGATCCGGATCGTTTTTGCTTTGTAGTATCGTAAAATCGTAAGATCTTAAGATCAGGATCGGAATCTTAACAACCATGCATAAAACCATTCTTACTTCTAAACTCCATCACTCAAACATTTCATTTCTCATCATCAATTTCGTTTAAATCTTTAAATCTTCACCCCTCTTTCTTAGTTTCTAATCTGTTGATAAGAATTTTTTTATCTTTTTTTTTCGATAAACATGTGGGTTTACGAGAGAACATAACTGGGTATCATACAAGATCGATTGTATCTTCACAATTTTGGTTTTGGGTTGTTTCAATTTTATAACTAACAAGGTTTTTAACTCGCGCTCCGCTGCGGAGCGCGGGGTTTTCCGTTTCCAAGAAGATTATAAGTTTATAAAATACAACTCCAACGATTCAAATTTTCACATGTTATCCATAATAACAAAGTTCTTACAAAGTGGAGAAATAAAATGACGGCAGGTAAACCCAACTCTACGTACCCACCGTCCATTAGGAAGTCGTCTAAGTTTTCAAATTCGGACCACACTTTTCGCAACTGCCACATTATATTACAAAAGCCTGTAGTAAGATAAGGCTCTGTCATGGACATCCTGAAGAAAAAATCAGGGTTAAATGGTCAATATTGTTTCATTTCCCAAGTTTCCTTGAATCTTTTGCAAGCCAAATAGCCACAAGCATACCTGATAGAATTGACGAAAAGGAGCCAAACATAGCAGCTCCAAATTAGTTGCACGGGTTACGTTTTCCATAATAACGATGTCTGAGGGTAACCATAGCAGCTCCAAATTACTTGACCAAAACCTGTACCAAATTTAGACTTTGAATAATATTTCTTTTAACTTTTGATATAACTTGAACTCAACACAAACTGTATTTAACTTACAAAATAACCTGAATATATAAAAAAAACTTAAGAATGTAATCAAGTAATGTTTGGATAACCAATAGGCCTTTATGCTAGTGTTATGTGTGTGAAATTAATTAATGCCTCCAATCAAATATTTATGAGCTTAATGTCTTTCGAACCATATACACTGGTCTGAAATCTGAAATAACTATAAATCGATCGATCACTCATTTCATAGTTTGTTGTAGCTCAAAAAAGTTTCACGATTTCGTGACACATTTAGTTTATTCTCTATTTTAGGACATCTGATCACTGCTTAGACTTCAACACACAAATAAACGCTATGGACCCTGACTGGTCTGTCGCACAAAGAAACTCGATGATCAACATTATACACGATACCTAATTAAGGGGGTAACTAACGACATAATACATCAGTGTACCACACCCTCTCGATCGGTATCAGTTGTTTGAAGGTTACATCAATATTAATTATATAGCTAGATACACGATATGTAACAAATGTTTTGTAGCTTATACATGTATTGGTGAAGTTTAATAATACACGAATATATATTATGGTGATGAGCCTTATCAAGCTGTTTTAAGGGAGTTTGAAACTATTAGTTTCCATTTTAGCAGCTCTAGATGAATGACATGTTGACATATCTCGGTTTCATCAGACCTGTAATCTAAAAGGGTCTTTTCAATACATGTAAGAATTTTTTTTCCTATATTCAAAATTTTCTTCTATATTCGAAAAAGGAAACAGCGTCTTGGATTGAGTTTGGGTAGGTTATTTGATTTTTGCATTACAGAAGACACGTAATGAAAAACAGTGTTTGGGAAATAAGTTTGGCTCAGTGATACAGACACAAAGGATGTAATGTTTGGGGTCAACCCAATTTGACCAAAAGTGTTTGGGGTCAACTCAGGGAGGCCAAAAATTATGTATCCTCTTGGCGTACACCATTTGAAAACCTCATAAGGATACAACATATATGATACCATCGCTGGCATTCGCCTTTTTATTGCTAAAAAATTATTATTAATTTTATGTACTGTTTACACATAATAAGTTCAGTTTGTACATTATTTGTTTTATTGCTGGCTTAATTTTTTTAATTAAACATATATGTGTTCATAGTTTGGATAGTAGGATGGCGCAATTCGGATAACGATGTGAGGCAGTTATGTTTTTGTTATTAAACACCTAGGAAGAAAGTTGCATATTATAGCCCAAAGTATTGTTTTTCACAATAATATGAGAATGCAACGTATTTAATCGTAAATGCTATTATAGGATTCAGTGTAAAGACTTATACCTTAAGTTTCTTTGCTTCAGGTGCACAAAGATGACTTTGAACCTCTTCAATCGACTGTTGCTGCTACAAAAGAAACATGTGCGGTCCACATCGCCTTTAATCGATAATCCTATTTCATCCTCAAGTGTATACCCCTATAGTAAAACTACAGTCGTATCAGTAAACCTTATTTTCGATTGATAGCAACGTGTGCTTTAAATACAAATACGAAACAAACTGAGAGCGATAAGACACTTACAAAGAGAGGCCTTAAAATTTCCACATTAGGTAAGGTGAGTCTTGTACACGCGCCTTCTCCACCAACAGTAGGTCCCCAAGAGAAAGGACCTACACATAAGCCAACATTGCAATTCACCTGCATAATCACACTAATATCAATGCTTTTTAATTATAGTAGTATCCACGAAACAAATGATATTGAAAGAGAAAATTATTAAAGTAACCTTGCATGCATTTTCCAGTGCTTGGCCTCCTTTCATAAGGCGCCTTAAGAAGCACCAACTCAGTTACGATTCCAAACTCGAGAGCGAGTTGAAACCTATCCGTGTTGACGAACACACGAATACAACACATTCCCTCTCAACGATATTTCATTAATACTATCTGAATGTTCTCCTTTACAACATTCTTCAACAAACTATCCTGTCACAAGCGAATACAATTTCACCGTATTCGACGACGACGATACCACCATCGTACTCCAGTCCTCCCTATAAAACCAAACAAAACAAACACAATTATATCATCATGATTAACTTGAATCAAGAATTGTTTTCACGGTTAAAATTCAAATAAAACATGTGGTTTTGTTTGTTTCGGCATATGGCTTATATGGTTTTGGGCTTATGTTTCATAAGCTCACTTTTTACAATCGAAGACAAAACCACGAACACTCGAGCTTAACGACAAAAGACAATCTCACTGATCTCATGAAGGAGTGTCCATCAATGGAACTCACTTCGGGGAGATTGTTAGCTCAATTTTATTGAGTTCCCCAATAAAGGAAGCTCGTCCCGTGTTCAAGACCTCACTTCGTTAGGAGATTGTTAACTCAATTTATTGAGTCAAACAAGGAAGCTCGGTCACTCTACGATGGAGCTTCGGTCTTTAATTAGTTAACGTTGTAATAAAATATTATCGGGAATCGGGCTCGATAGTTAATCTAATATTGTATATGTTTCGGGTTTAATCCCAAGCAAAACCTGAGCCCGGGTCCTAGTTAAATATCCCACGCGTCGTAGGATAATAATATATAATTTAAGATAATTTTCTTTTCAAAATATCTCATATATATAGATATTTTCTTTTAGAAAATATCTAAGTTTTTCATTAATTAAAATATCTTTTTTTCCAAATCTCTTTTTCTCTCATCTCTCTCTCCTCTCTCTCTCTTTCTCTCTCTCTCTATTTTCGATCCTCTCTCTTTTCTAGTTTCTAGTTTCGTGATTCGTGTTATGAAGTGAAAGTAAATCGGAACTTACATAAAGGTTAAGGGACAAAGCTAAGAGCTTAACACGCTCAATCGAGTCAAAATTTATTCTTATTCTACCCAGCAGAAAAGTCAACATTGTGATAAAACACTTATTTTATTTTTGAAAATTTTAAAATTTTTCATTTTTTGGTATTTTGGTGGTAAAAACAGGATTACGTGAAAACAACAAATGCAAGCACAATCAAATCGATAGATCCCCTCCATACTAGAATTGAACATTGTCCTCAATGTTTTAAGAAGGGTCTCTACGTAAATCTAAAGCCGTTTATTAAGTATGCTCAAAGATAAATATTTGTCGATAAGATTTAGGATATTGGATTCCCATAATCATGCTAAGGATTGAAGCTCGAGTGAACGAAGGACAAAACCACAAGCACGAGAGGCTTCATAATCTGAGGCAATCCTGGACATACACGAAAACCACAAAACACAAGAAAGGAAAAGGCGAACCTCCTCACGTCATACTTATTCATTACTACTATTATAATTATATTAGGATAAGCATGGGTTGCCACCCACGAAGCGCTTGTTTATTAAAGAGTCACTAAGCTTGACTCATCCCCGAATTCATTAGTCCTTGGGGAAAGTTTGGAGATCCAAGACAACCATCGGTGGTATGTCCCCTCCAAAGTAGTGTTTGAGTCTATGACCATTCACTTTAAAGTTTGGCCCGTCGGTTTGAGATAACTCGACGATGCCATAAGGGAAAACTTGAACCGGTGAAACGGTCCGGTCCAACAGGTTTATGAGCTTGCTCAGAAGATTTCCTTAATCAGAATTGAAGAGAAGAACTTGATCACCAACGTTGAAAACGCGGTTCTTAATCTTGGAGTCTTGAATCTTCTTCGTTTATTCTTTGTAAGATTTAAAGATTACTCGTAGGCCTGATCCTGAAGTCATTTAATTATTCAATTGAATTTTCCGGGATCACCTCGCGTCTTAATGTCAAAATTGGCAAGGTATCAAGGCCAATAGGCTTGGTCAAGTTCAATAGGAAGATGACAAGCCTTTCCGTATACCAACTTATAAGGAGTGCACCCGATGGGTGTCTTTAATGCGGTATGAAAGGCCCATAATGCGTCATCTAACTTATCGGACCATGAAGCACGGTTTTCACCTACGGTCCTTTCCAAGATACGTTTCAAACCACGATTGGAAACCTCAACTTGCCCACTTGTTTGTGGGTGATACGCGGTGGAGAGACGGTGAGTAACTCCGTATTTAAGCATGACCTTTGCAAATTGGTCATTGCAAAAGTGGGTACCGCGATCACTAATGATAGCACGAGGGGTCCCAAATCGGGCGAAGAGAGATTTTAAAATTTTGCAAACAACTCGGGCGTCATTGGTGGGGAGCGCTTTCGCTTCAACCCATTTTGACAAGTAATCGACGGCCACGAGTATATACTTGTTCCCTCGTGAAGACGGGAACGGGCCCATGAAATCGATGCCCCACACGTCAAAGATCTCGCATACTTGAATTGCATTTTGAGGCATTTCATCTTTTTGCGAGATTTTGCCTTGACGTTGACAAGCGTCACACCGTGTGACCAAGTCATGGGCATCTCGGTAAATAGTCGGCCAATAAAATCCGGAATCAAAGACTTTTTTAGCGGTGTAGTTGGCACCATGATGTCCCCCGGTGGGTCCATTATGGCAAGCCGTGAGGATATCAACGGCTTCTTGGCCGGAAACACATCGCCTAATCATTTGATCCGCACAAATTCTAAACAAGTAGGGGTCGTCCCAAAAATAATGCTTCACGTCTTTGAAGAATTTTTTCTTTTGTTGGGACGACATCCCTTTCACAATAAAATTCCCCGCATGGTAATTTGCAAAATCGGCAAACCATGGGGTACTATCATCACCACGAAAGGTAACCATACCAAGTGTCTCGAGAGGAAATGTTTCGGTAATTTCCTTGTTCTCGAGAACATCTTGGTGGGGATTTTCAAGTCTTGATAAGTGGTCGGCCGCGAGATTTCCACCCCCCCTCTGCTCCTATTTTAGCACAAATAATGACACAAATCTTGGAGTAGGGAAATCCACCGTAGCAATCTCCTTAGCAACTTGCTTGGCAAGAAGATTATTTTGAGAGCGCGAGTGGTCCGAATACACTTGGGATGGCCGGAATTTCTTGAAAGCATACACCACAGCTAATAACTCTTTTTCCGTAGTGGTGTAATATGCTTAAGCATCCGTCATGGTCTTACTAGCATAGTGTATAGGCTGAAAATGTTTGGTCTTACGTTGCTTCAGGATTGCACCAACCGCGTAATCACTAACATCACATATAATTTTAAATGGTAGGTCCCAATCGGGGGCAACTAATATTGGAGCTTCGGTTAGGTTCTTCTTAAGTATATTAAACGATTCAATACATTCCTTTGAGAAGATGAAAGGGGTATATTTTTCAAGAAGATGGGTCATCGGCCGGGCGATTTTAGAAAAATCTTGAATAAATCGACGATAGAACCCGGCGTGACCTAAAAAACTTTGAATGCCTTTAACGGAAGTCGGATGAGGGAGTTTAGCTATAACATCAACTTTAGCTTTGTCGACCTCAATCCTAGACTTTGAAATCTTATGTCCTAGAACAATGCCTTCTTTTACCATAAAATGGCATTTCTCTAAATTTAAACCAAATTATTGTCTTCGCACCATCTTAGCATTGTGTCTAAATGGGAGAGGCATGACAAGAAAGAATCCTTGAAGACCGAGAAATTGTCCATAAAGACCTCCATTGTTTCCTCGATCATGTCATGGAAAATGGCTATCATGCACCTTTGGAACGTGCCCGGAGCATTACATAACCCGAAAGGCATACGTTGGTAGGCAAACGTCCCATAAGGGCAAGTGAAGGTGGTCTTCTCTTGGTCTTGCGAGTCAATTGGAATATGAAAATATCCCAAGAAACCATCTAGAAAACAATAGTATTCGTTTCCCGCGAGTCTTTCAAGCATTTGGTCCATAAACGGTAATGGGAAATGATCTTTACGAGTGGCATCATTTAACTTTCGGTAGTCAATGCATACACG
>BQNB010037424.1:10000-14381 GCA_026074375.1 Tanacetum coccineum | reverse complement strand
AAAAATATTACTCTCGTGTGCTGGAATGAGGGGTATTTATACCCGAAGCTCCATCTTCTCTAGATCCTTCTTTTCTCTTTCATCTTGGCCCTCCATCTCTTCTCTCTCCTTGTAAGCCGTAGGATTAGCTTGTGTATAAACCCGGATCGATGATGTGGCTTGATGTGCTAGATATGTGAGTGTAAACACTCACATACGTCACATCATCCAATCAAATCCTTAGATTATGCCAGGGTGGAATGGGATTGGGGTTAATTGAAAGTGATGGGTGGGTTAAGGAGTGTGAGGGGGACATTAACCCCATGGTTAATTAGGGAGGGAGTGAGTGGTTAATCGAACTAGGGTTCATGTGTTCTTGGTGTTCTTGAGGGATTCGGTGTGAGTGAGTGTGGGTAAATCTGTTTTGGGGTAAAATGAGGGTACAGTAAATGTTATTGAGTTATAAGGTAACCGGGTAGTGTAGGGTTTGGGTCGGGTTAGGTCGGGTTGGGGGTTGGCTTGTGGTTGTGAATTGGGTGAAAGAACGTTGGGTCATGGGTTTATTGACCGGTATAGACCCGCGACTTTTTAACATCATTTGGGGTAATTACATAATTGGCCCATGTGTTGGGCACAAGCACATTTTCTTTGATTATAACTCTACTTTGGGCAAATTGCATATTCAGCCCTCGTGTTTATAAAACAATGGAGTTGGTTTTGGTTGACTTGTGTTTAGCTTGCCATTGCCTGCTAGAAGGCTGCTTGACGGCATGATTTCTTTGGACTTCTTGATCATCATCCGTTCTCGTGTCCGTTTTGATGATTTCTTGTGATATTTGGACATATCCATACATGCACACATAAAACTCAGATACAAGCACATTTTTGCCATTTTTGATCCGTTTTGGGGTTGAATTTGGGCCTTTTTAAGGATAAAATAGATATGTGTTTTCTTCACTTAACTCAAAATTTTCCCCAAACTAAACGGTTGATGTGTCCTCACGCATTTTCAATGCCTTATAACCAATATACCTCGAAAAATTCCCCAACTAAACCTTCTTGGAAAGTAGCAAACTGAGTTTTGTTTAAGAGATCACAAGATTATAAACACCGACTTCCTTTTTCTAAGTTTTTCTCTTTTTTTGATTTTTTTTCTTATAATATTCCTACACTACAACTATATTGTGCTTGAAATAATGCAAATGTTTTCATTACCACATGGTAACTTTTTAGGATATGAACAAAAAGACATTAAGCGTCCATAATAAGAAACTTCTCATCCCGATTTTTCACTTTTCCCTGCCAAGCACTTATAAAAACAAGTTTCAATTCTTAATTACAAGTCATGACACTAACACTCACTATATAATTATTAATTGTGTACTTACTTTTCCTCTCGCAAATCCTACTTTTGTATCTCAGATTTTATCTTAAGTCATATACCCGAAGGCTCTTTAAGACTTTTGGTTTGAATTTGTTTATGAGGAATGTGCCAGGTAATAGAAGCCGTTGCATGGTAATGAACGCCATTAATTAAGCTCCTAGCCCTTTTCAAAAGATCAAATGCAATCAAGATTAAAGTCCACATTGAGGCGACCAAAATTTGGCTTTTATTAGGTACTTAAGCAAGGCACCTTCATGTCATATACCCTAAGGCTCTTTAAGAAAGAATGAAACCACAATCTCATTTGCACCATATACCCTTAGGCTCTTTAAGGCACAAAACAAGACAAAAATTAAGCAACATTATTAAACCTCAGTCCTTTAGTAGGCTACAACATCGGCCACGCCTCCGACACGATGCAGCAAACATATTTCGACTTTGGATTATATAAGTATAAAAACCGGTGCCTTTTATCTCGAAGCACCACACGATAGCGGAGTCGATCAAGAGGTTATTTACTTTTTATGACACCGGATCTACACCTTATATGAAACTTCCAACCCATCGGCCACGCCTCCGAACCGATGAAGTATTCTGGCTGAGGTTACTCTGTTATATTTTTGTATTTTTTTAGCCAGACTTAAGTATTCTGATGTGTATTCATCCTAGTCACAAAGGAACTATAGAAAACTTCCATTAGCTATTATTAACCAAAAAACATTACACTCACTATTTATTTCAAACATCTTATATATAGAGGTGAAACAAAACTATTGTAGAAAGAAAAAAGCAACAAGTAATACATATGAGCTTGAAAGAACAACCAATCTATTCTACGTTTATTGTCTATATGACTTATATATAACACTATTTATTTCTTGTTCTTCACAAGATTATTTGCAAATTATTTGCCTTATAAATCTAACTTCGGCATATTTTAAAAATCTACATGGAGATTAGCACAGCTTTTCACTTTTCTATAGATTCACAGACTAGCATGTTTTAAAGTCTATATGAGTACTAGGCATAAACTATCATCATTAATTGTTAAGGATAAAAGCTAGAAACTCGACTCGTACGAATCGAGGTCAAAAATCTCACTTTTATTCCTACAGCGGAAAAAATACTTTTTTGTCTATTTATTTATTATTATTTTTTTTTTTTATTATTATTATTATTTTTTTTTTATTAGATTTTAATTTTTTAAAATTTCTTGCTATTTTGTGGGCGAATCCGGGTCGTGAGAAACACAATAGTAAGCTCATCAAATCGAAAGATTCCCTCCCCAAACTCAAAATGGAAATACATTGTCCTCAATGTTTAAAGTCGGGTTCCTAAGAAATCCTAAGCCGTTTATTAAGTGACAAGATAATTTCATTAATCGATAAATAATGAAAGGATATTGATCTCCCCCCAAACTAATTTCGTTACAAAGAGTTGAGAAAACTTCGAGTGCTCCGGAATGAGGCAAGTTCACGAGAGGATTCTGATATGTTGGGTTATTCCTGCCAATCAAATCACAGATAATACAAAACAACGAGACAACGAAGTGGATGGGCCCCTCAACATCAAAACACCTATTAGAGGTTAGAAATAGATAAGAAAAGGGCATAAGAATGGGGTGAACTCCCACGAAGCCGCTTTGTTTTTGTTTACAGAGTCGCATAGCTCGACTCGTCCCTGAAATTAGTGGGTCTTAGGAGAGCTAAATATGAATGTTCATTGAAACGCCCACTGGATGTGTGGAGGATTCCAGGATCAAAACAAAGTTATCATTTCTAAGGGAATTAAATTAAAGGAATTCATTATTGTAAGTGAAGAATGGAGAATATTTCCAATTGGAAATGCAAGGAAATTGACTTTCTTCAACATTTAGAGGATACGTCCTCATTACTTTGTAGAAATTAAGCACAACCATTCCTTCAATCATTCATTGGGTGGTTCTGACCGGAGGTAGATGAAATGATAGTTTTTGTTAGATAAAGAGTCCCGGAGGAAATGTTCTCTTTAAACTTTCTTCTCCCTATTGTTAAAAGTTTTTATTAATGAATGGCATACTAAACTAGTATACGGCGTTTGAATTACTTTTTACCTCGTTTCCGAGAGAATTCAAGGTAACACTAGCCGACAACTCCGCAGTGAAAGGCGAGTCGGAATCTAAAGAAGGATGTGGTAAAATACTTGTGGTGGTAGAGTCAAATGAAATGGTTAAATCCTTTTTCAAATCCTTTGGTTTGGAAAAATGATCATTAAAATCAATTGGATTATCAAAAGTGATTTGAATTGGCATGACAATGGTATCAATTGGAACAATACTTGAGACTTCTTCAACTTCTTTTTCCTTGATTTCTTCAACTTCTTGAGAAAGAGGTTTTGGTTTTTTATGTAAGTAAGTTGCCAAGATACAAATTATCTTTTTCCTAATCGCAATTCGAGTCATCATTTTCCACACAAATCGGACTAACGAGAAAAACATCGGTGTCTCCCATGCACAAACCTTCTCTCCGGTGAGAGTAGGGGAAAGTAGGATTGCTACTTGGAAACTTCAAAAATGGAAGGGGATGGTTAAGATCATTTCCCTCTAGGTGGAATCGAATCTTTTTCAAGATTATCTTCTTATTCACTGCTTTCGGTGAGTAAAGTGGGAGGAGAAGAAAACTTAATCGCGACATCCTTATTATTTTCTTCAAATAGAGCATTCACGTTGTAGATCTGAAACACTAGTCATGTATTCGAACAAGAGAAATTTGAGGTAATTTGGAATGTTTCTTCTTGGAAAGTCCTTTTTATGAGTTGAGTCATCACTTTTCCCGTATGTATGAGTTAAGGAAGAGTGAATTCCATCGGTGAATTCCTCGAAAGTGATATCCTAGTCTTCATGGGAGAAGAATCTAGGTACAAAGATTCATGGATTGTTGTAGTGAGGCACTGCCACATAACATCTGAGCAAATAAATCCTCAAAACCAATGTAATTCGGATCGTTAAAATATCAATCATGTTGATTGATTCAACTTTTT
>BQNB010037424.1:0-5000 GCA_026074375.1 Tanacetum coccineum | reverse complement strand
TGTACGGTTTTTGTTTAATTATTTCCTCCACGGTTTTGGTTGAAATTAGGATTGTTTCCTTGAGTATCCGGTTTTTGAATTGTTTGGACATTACGGTTGATTGATAACACGGTGTCTCATTTGACTTGCCAAGTATTGGAAGGTTGGTTTCTTTGGAGATATTATCAATGGCTGCTGGTTTGTTGAGAATTTGTTGGGTATATATGTCTTGAAATAAACGGATAATCGTTTCCATTTCGATGTTAACGGGACAATGGTTAAAATTGTGATTTGATCCACAAGTAATCAACATAAAAACATTTTCCCCTCAAAAAACTAGCCCTTTTGTCGGGTGAAAGGAAGTAGTAACAACTAAAGCTTTCATTTCATTCAACATTTTGTTCATCTTGATAGTCATCTTATCACGAGAGAATCGGCTATTTGTTGCATATCGAAAGAATTATTGGAAGGTGAAGAATTAGAAAGAGGAGATCCGTTACTCACTCTTGACATCATTAGCACACTTCTTGAGTAACGAACTTTTGACTTGCTTTCGATAATCTGCATAAACCTTCTTGAGGCATTTTGTCAAGGTATTGGCCACCTGCCTGCAGAATCTATGCATCTGATCGTTTGAATTCAAAGAGTTGTAAAAAGGTATCGAGTTGGTGGATGTTCCGAAAAGCCTATGTGAGGACATTGACGAAGGTGTCCTTTAAAACGTTCCCATGCTTCATTAAAGGCTTAGTCTTGGTATTTTGATAAAAAATTAAAATAAATGATCTCATTCCGATAGTAAGTGGTTTTTGAATGTGGAAGTATTGGTTTTTGAATTTTGTAAACAAGGTAGTCCCCAATGTGAGAATTGATCTTGGTGGTTCTTTGTCTAACAATCTCGGGCTTCAACCGTTCCTAGAGAAAAAGGGAAAAAGCAATAAGCTTTATCGAGTGTTCGGAACTTCGGATGTCTAAACGTTTTTGAAAGTGACCTTATTAAAAACTCGAGGTGATTGTGGGGATCTTGTCTTCACGTGAATTGTTACCTTTGCACAAGATTTGATTAAGGTGCTTAGCTCGAATTGTTGGCTATGGATCGGTGGAAAAACTTTAGCTCTTCATACCCTCGATGGGTGCTTGTAAACATTTGACGACCCATTGTTCGATTGTCGGCCATGGAACTAACGTTTTGTATTAACAATTGGATCTTCTGAAATCAAAATTTTTTTAAACAACCGAGTTGTTGTTGACGACGTCTACGAGATTGCGTACGATTGTGCGCATTAAAAAGGAAAAACTAACAAATTAAAAGCAAAAATTTTACACTAATTTTTTTTTTTTTTTTTTTTTTAAATCTTTTTTTCTTGAGATTAACGATGAATTTTTAACGGTTACAACGAAAGAGGACTTAAACCAAATAATCAAAATACTTTCACGGTTTGCTACTTGAAAATTTCTTTTCAAGGTGAGCCCGTACTTGGTAGAGACACAAAAGCGCAAGTGTTAAATCTTTGTTTATTACGAATTTGGGAAAAATTGCAAGATTACACGAAGAAATTGAATTTGATACATCTCAATGGGAAGATATTATTTTGTTGGTGTTCGCCGTTACCACTTGGTGACTTTTATTTTTGAATTAAGACATTTTTTATATTGGTTTGATTTTCTATTTTTTTATCTTTTTCTTATACTAAAAAGAAAAGGAAAAATATATTTTTACTTTTTATATTTTGTTTAATTTTTTGGATTTTTGGTATTTATGACAAAAATTTAACTTTCGTGGACGAACAGATCTTATCAAACCAATATCGCACAACTTGAAACGAAGGAATCGCTTACACAAGTATCCCGCATGGCAGCGGCGCCAAAAAACTGGATTACGTAGTTTTTCATAACGTATAAAATAATATAGTACTTTATAGAGAATTAAGGAAATCCCCTAGTATCCTTGGACAATTCCACTCACACAAAGATATATATATAGAATAGTATTATTAAACCGGGTAAGTATGATCACAAGGGTCGTTTCCCAATGTCTCGTGCAATGGATACCTCGTTTAAAGAGTGGATATGATTTGATAAGAGAAGAGAACTATTTTGATTTAAGAGAGTATACTACTAAATCCTAAAGGCACAATTAAAAAAACTAACTTCACAAGAAGTAAACTAATTACGAAAGTAAATAAATGCGACATTTAAGAAAAAACAATGCAATTTAAATCCTAAAATTTATAAACTAAATTCCAATTTAAATAATGCTAAAGAAAAATTTTAGAAATTAAAAATATTTTTTAAAGGCTGTTTGGTTTTTATATGAATTAAACACTAATATAATCTAAATTAATCTTAAATTATTAAAACTTAAACTAAAATTCTATTAAAAATACTTTTATAAAGAGAAAAAATTGCAGGAAAATTAATTTTATTTAAAAGCCCTAATTTTAAAATAATTTATTAAAAACTAATTAAACTAAAAAAAAACTTAATATTATTATTATAATAAAAATATTGTTTTATAAAAATTAACTAAATCAAAATCAAACCACTTGGGACGAAAGTGAACTCTCAAATCCTAAGTTCGAGGAGTAGGCGGGCCAATCATCTTTTTTGTTTATTACAAAATAAAAAAGTTTTGCATCACTCGACAGAAATAGTCCTGGACTGAGGATTAACGAGACTTAACAATCAAACTAACTAAGGACTAACTATGTAATTAACTAAGGACTAACTGTGTAACTTTAAACTAACAGAAACTATAAAAACAAGCAAGATTGGCCCCTGAAACATCTAACATCCAACAATCAGCATCCTTTTTTTTATAATAAACAGCTTATTATCAACAGAATTTAAAAGCATAAATCTAATTGAACACTCAATTTTTACTTGATTTAATATAAGCTAAATATGTTATTAAGCTAAAAAGCTGTCTAGAGCCTTTAGGTATTCCAAAATCTCTTAAATCTAAATAAGCTCCGTGCCAAACTTAAAGCACTTGAAGATTTTATTACTAATAAAAATCACAATTATCAAGACTTATTTAGCAAAAATACAACAGCTTAATTCTAAACTTCTTATGAATTTAACCAGCTCTATTACTATGCAAGACAAACTGCGACAATTGCTAAGTAATATGGAGTGTTACCTAGCTTTCCAGATATAGAACAGGAAAGCAACAATAAGCTAAGTGGGGCTTATGGCTTAATCCACAATATGCCCGTATTAATCTATAACGAAAAAACTTAATCTAACCTATAAAAAAAAAGGGGCTGACAACAGCTCTAAGATAACCCTTGGAGTCTCTAGAGCAATCCAAATCCAATATGAGACTCCCAAGCCTTGATCGAATCCAATTATAACAATACTCAAACACTCAATTTTTTAACAGAATTAAAATGAAACATAATCTTTATATGAAAATATAAAACTTTTATTAAAAATCTGAAAATAAAGTTTATTACATTCGACAGGAAATTCACAAATTAACATATGAAAATAAAGTACTTACTAAAAAAATGTAATCGAAACTTAACATACTACAATAAATGAAATATTAACCCCAGTAAAATATTATACTCCCGTCGTGCTTGGAATGAGGGGGGGTATTAATACCTAAGCCTCGAGCTCCTACCATCTTCTAGGTCCTTCTTCTCGCTGCAATCTTGGCCTCCAATCCCTTTCTCTTTCTTTATATTCTCAGCTCAGATCGTTCGATTAAAGGAAGTGTGTAAACACGGATTATTTACGTTGGATAGATGTCGACGTTCATTGCGTTGTCTCAGTGTGTTTGACTTGTTAGATATGTGAGTGTATACACTCACACACGTCACATCACCCAAATCGTATCATCTCATTTGCCAGGGTGGGATTGGGATTGCGGGTTGATGAAATCGTGGATGGGTTAACTGGATTGTGTGGGCGGGCCATTAACAAATATGGTTATTTAGGTGTGGTGTGTGTGCCGATAACCGAAACTAGGGTTCATTGTGTTCTTAGGTGTTCTTGAGGGATTCTGGTGTGAGTGAGGACACCTATAGTGTGTAAATCGTTTGATTTGGGTAAAAATGGGTGCATCTAGTAAATGTTATTGTGGTTATAAACGATAACGGGTTGGTGGGGTTTAGGGTTCGGGGTCTAGGTGGGTTGGGGCTAAGGTTGTGGATTGGCTGAATGTTGGGTACATGGGTACACCCCCCCCCCCCCCCCACTCCAAAAAATGGGTGCACAGTAAATGTTATTGAGGTTATAAGTTAACCGGGTTGGTCGGGTTGGGGCTAAGGTTGTGATTGGCTGAAAGTTGGGTCCATGGGTTTATTTGACCCGGGTATAGACCCGCGACTTTTTACATCTTTGGGGGAATTACATAATTGGCCCATGTGTTTGGCAAGCACATTTTCTTAGCTTATAAACAACTTCCATAAATTGCAAAGTCAGCCCTTGAACTTTATAAAACAATAGAGCTTGGGTTTGGTTGACTGTGAGTTAGCTGCAGTTGACTGTAGAAGGTTGAGGCATGATCTCTCTGGCTTCGGCTTTGATTTCTTTAGCTTCTTGATCACTCATCCGTTCTCGTGTTCGTTTTTGACTGATTTCTTGCAATTTTTGACATATCCATACCTGCACACATAAAACTCAGATACAAGCACATTTTTGCCATTTTTGATCCGTTTTGGGTTTATTTGGGTTATTTTAAGCATAAATAGATATGTGTATTCTACACTTATCACTTCTATAAATATCATAAAATAGGCTCGTAGTATAGTTTTTGGAACCTTAATAAGGTAAAATGGGCCAAAGCCTACAAAATCCCACATGGCCTAATGTAACCAGCCATAAGGACATATTTATACCCCTCTCTACACCTTGGAAAGGGTTGGTGGTTCACTTGTTCATTTTCTTAATCTAATTTTGCTCTCTTTCCTTTCTCTCTCTAAGTGTTTAATCCTTCCACTCTCTCTCTAGATTTCTTATCATTTGATTGTGAGATAAGATACATCATATATTCTACAGATTATGAGCTAGAGCAG
>BQNB010037423.1:0-49454 GCA_026074375.1 Tanacetum coccineum | reverse complement strand
TATATATATATATATATATATATATATCGTAATCATTGCTACTTGCTAGAAATGTTCTCTTGCACTTGTATTTCTAATTTGGTTTTGTAGCAAAATATTGTAAGATCGATCCCTTGGTGCCTAAACGAAAGGGAGTAACCATCATGGGGGAGTCTTGGTATCGTCGAATTCTTTCTCTCTACATCTTGACGATTAACCTTTTTAGATTCGACAAAAAGGGGGAGAAATGGATTAAAACTCATTAATAACTTGAAAATTTTATTTTTATTCAAAATGAGTTTATATTTTGTCATCATCAAAAAGGAGGAGATTGTTAATACAAATAATGCTTAAAAACGTTATTTATATTTTTCGACTCCTTTACATTTTGAAGAAGACAAAATGTAAAAACATTCACGATAAAAATAAACGTTTACATGTTATTAATCGTAAACTTTCATTTCGACATAAATCACTTAAGGTATGGATAAACAAATCATTAAGCTTAATTAGTGATCAAGAAAATAAAATTTCTTCTTAATGAATCACATTTCTACAAAACTATACTTTTACTTAATTACATAAAATAGTTTTGTTATATAAAAATAATGTTTTAATGGTGCATGTGGAGGTGATGGTGATTTCACTCTAGGTGGTGGTGAAGGGGTTCTTTCATCACGACTATCCTTACTTAAGGATTCAGGGTTCACATAGATTGCAGATCGAACGCAGATTCTAGCGGTTTTTCTTTTAATATGAGTGGAGGAGTTGTTTGATGAACTAGTCATAGTGGTGGTAGCATGAGGTTGAAGATAAAATGAGAAGTGTTTTGCATCGAAAGTGACCTAACCTTTGATAATGTGTGGTACAATTACACATAGAAAGTGACCTAACCTTTGATACTTACTCCATCTCTTCAATCTCTATGATCTTAACCTTTGATAATGTGTGAATACAATTACATAGAAAGTGACCTAACAAGTGGTATCATTTGCCATTAGAGATTTAAGAGTGTTCATTTGTGTGAAATCAAGTTGATTCGTGTTTTACGGATTGTGTTTTTCATCGCTCATGTTTCGAGTTTGAGATTGACATACATAATTTCGATCGGTATTTTTTAGTGTTTACCAAATTTGATTGATCAAATTTCTCAAATTCGATTGATTGAAATTGGTTAAAAAGTGATCGACATCGTAGTGTATGAGATAAGTTTGAATCGAAATTGTGCAATAACGATTTGAAGTAGATTTTTATCAAATTCGGTTAATATTTGAGACTTTAAAACGTGTAGTTTGATAAATAGCGGGAAAATGTTTTTAACCAGAAATTAGAATCATAAAATTCTAAGTAATTTCGACTCTAAAACAGTTTTGATAGAATTCTATGTAATTTGGACTATAAAACCATTTTGATAGAATTTGTTCTAATCTCGATTGAAAACTATTTTCATAGAATTAGTAGTAATTTCGATTGTTGACTGTTTGAGATCGATAATCTGTCCGAGTTTAGTATTGTTCGAAAAATTCTGTCCAAGAATAGCATTGTTTGATATCGGGTACAATTTCGGTGAGATAACTGGTTTTGAGACGAGGTTGGCAATTTTGATTCTATAACCGTTTTGTTATAGAATTTGGACAAATTTCGATATTATAACTGCTAGGATCGAAATTGGGTAAATTCGGTCAGGAAACTGTTTGTGAATAGGAATTTAACAAATTCGGTTGTGTAATTATTGTTGAGGATCGAGTTTTTTAATTTCGATCGTGTAACCATTTTATACTAGAAATTGTGTAATCTTGATTGATAAAACTGAGTGAATTTCGACTGGGTGTGAATTTTCGGGCTAAGTAATTTTGATTGGGATATAGTTTACAAGTGGGATTTGAATTTCGACTACAAACAAATTCTATTGGTATTTAAAATTTGATTGGATTTCAATTTCGATGAAAGGACAATTTTGATTGGATTTGAAACACGACAAAAGACAATTTCGATTGGGATTTCAATTTCAGTTGGTATTGAATTTCGATTGCAACTAAATTCGATTGGGGTTCTAGGTCAATTATGATTATTCGTTTGTTTACAAATTGATAATCAAAGTTGATAGCATACATGAACCGTTGTATTATTCAAACGATATTAGTTCATGGATTTAAAAAATATACTCTTTTTTGTCTAAAAAGATCCATATATTGTTTCACACACAATATTGCTTAGACATGACGAGTACACATCAACAATCACTTGCAGATACTGGGTTGGAGACTCGTCCTCCCATGTTAGAAAGAGGAAGCTATGTACCATGGTCGAGTCGCTTTAGGCGGTACATTGATCGTAAGAAGGATACAATAAAGTTTATTAAACATTCGATTGGTGTTGGTCCGTATAAGTTTAAAAAGCTACTGGCTACATAAACTACAGAAGAAAAGATTCAAACTGAGGATGCTTTTACGGGTGATGACTTGAAACAGTACGAGATGGAAATTAACACAATGAATCTGATTATTCTCTCAATACCCAATGATATATAATTCTGTGTATGCTTGCGAAAATGCAAAAGATATGTGGGACAGGGTCAGAAGACTTATGCAGGGTACTGAGTTAAGTAAGCATGAAAGGGATTTATGGTTCATAAATGAGTTTGATAAGTTTAGTTCTGAAGTAGGAGAATATATTACATCTGTGTATGAACGTTTCTCATGACTCATAAATGATATGGACATAAACAAAATCAAACCCATAGACATGGCAGTGAATACCAAGTTTCTTAATTCTTTATAGCCAGAGTGGAATAAATATGTCACAAATGTTCGTTTGTCAAATAATTTGGAAAAAGATCCTTATGATGTTTTGTTTGATCGTCTTTAGCAATATGAAGGACTTGTGAATGCTTCAAAAGCAAAAAGGGCTGCAAAGATACATGATCCTCTTGCTTTAGTTGCAAACACATATGCAAGTTCCTCATTTTCTCGATCTCCACCTGCTTATTATGTTACACACCCTGCTTCGGTGATTGGTTATAAGGATGATTATCAAGGAAAAGTAATTTGTGATGATCAAGAAGATAGTCTAACAACAACAATGATGTTCCGTGCTTGTGCAATCACTCAACTTTATTCTACACCAACAACAATCATCTTTGTACTTTTTTGAATACAAGAAATCAAGCAATTGTACAAGCTGATCGAGTGGATATTTAAAGCAGACATGTTGGGAATAGTGGTAGGTATGCAAGAAGGATTACTGATAATCAAAGAGATTCTGATGGGAATGTGAATGTTCAGAAGGATACTGGGAATGCTACAAATGTTTAGAGGATTCTAAGAACCACAGCTAATTCTAGAAATGATACTAATGTTCAATGCTATAACTGCAATGCCAAAGGTCATTATGCTAGAGACTACCCGAAGTCAAGGGTTTATGATTTGAAGTATATTCTGGAACAGATGTTACTTGCTAAGAAAAACGAGGCTGGGATTATTTAATGAACAAAATGAATTTCTACTTGCGGATGCATATGAGGTGGAAGAGTTTAAAGATCTTAATGCTACAGTATGCATGATGGCTCGTATTCAACAAACAGGGGATGATTCTAAAAATGGGCCAATTTATGATTCTGAATTCATTAGTGAGGTATCTGATCCGTCTATGAGCTTCATAAATAAATTATACTCAAAAAGTGACCATGAACAAACGTATCATGAGCAACCTAAAATTATTAAACCCATAATTGGTGATGATCAAATTAATAGTGATATTATATTTGATGATCTAAATGTGGAGGTTAATGATGAAAGAGTTGAACAAGATAAAAATGCTCATGATCAAAGAGATTATGCAATGGAGTTATTAGCTAAAAATGTACAACAAGAGGCTGAAAAAAATGAATAATTGCTAAGGAGGTTAAACAACGAAATGTTGTGCTAACCAAAGAGCTTGAAAAGGATAAGGAAAAGGTTCGGGACTTTGAAAGCAATAATGCAAATAAAACTGAATTTCACAAAGAATACATCGAGGCTACTAATCGAGCAAAGAAGCTAGAAAATCAATTGCAAGCTCAATTTATTCAACATAGAGACAAAATCAGGGCTTTAAAAGAAAAAGAAGAGTTACAATTAAACATTTCAAGAGAAATAAAACAGTCTTTGCAACTCAAGCATGATTGTGCTTCTTTAAAAAATCAGTTTAATAAATGCGAGGATAAGTACGTCGATGATATTATTGATTTAGAAGAGAAAATCAAAGCAAATGAAAACATGGTTGTCAAAATGAGTCATTCAATTTAGGTTATTTATATGTTTGGACTGAAACCTAATTCCTTTTATGATCCAAGTTTGAAAAATAGCTTGGTTACAAAAAATCCTTATACTCTCAAGAAAGCAATTTCATTGAATCCTAAGTTGTATGATGCTTCATCTCTTCGTAATTCAAAATTGCATGTTGATGTAAAAAATCTAACCTAAAAAGAAAATAAAAAATGTCACTTGATAGGAATCTTGTGAGTGGACCTAAGCTAGATAGAATCTGATACCTAGACTATTCTTCGGCAGCGGTGCCAAAAACTTGATGCGGAATTTTGTAAAACCCGAAAGAAGTTTTACAATCCTCCTAGGCAGAGTACCTAATCGTTGCAGTGTAATATAGGTAAGACTCGGGGGATTGATCGTTCTCTAGGGGAATAGTGAGGTAGGTTCGAATTGTATGTCACTAAGATCTAAAGGTTGAGGGAAGAGTATTTTTGTGTTTTTATGTTTTTTAGAAAGCAAGTAAAATCTCAGATTTTAAAGGGGTTTTTGATTAAACTACTAAGTAATCCTAATGCAAGAAATGTAAAATAGTGGGAAACTCGTATAGGTAAATAAACGTGCTCACTTAATCATGCACTACTCCCTAGTTGCTCTCTCTAACTTATTGCCCGTTACTCTCGTTAGTGTAATGTGTAAGTATTTCCCTTTTTCTATTGCGAGTTGGTTAGAAACACGTCTACGTGACCACCTAAGTAAGGGCTCTTGGAACACAACTTGCTCACCCAATAGTAAATCACGCACAATAAACACTTAATTAGTTATCCTCCTAAACGTGAGGGATTAACTTAATCTAATCACGTTTCCCTCTATGTCTATGCTCATGTAATATCTTATAGCTAATTTTCTAGAGCCTAACGTGCACACCACTAATAAGAAGCAATAAAGTTAAAGATCACAACAAGGTTTTGTTAGTGCAAATATTATGATATTTAACCTATAAGATCTCTTTATGTTTTGGCGATGACAAACATGTAACTTGCAATACGTAACGTAAAGTGCGCAAGTTACTCGTAATCACAAATCATTAATGCATACATGCATCTACATCTCTCGAAGTCTCAACTCGACGTCTCAAGTTTTCATCAAGACGAACATTGTTTACACCCGACGTAAATCACATAAGGTATGTACAAACAAACATTAAACTTGTAGGATGATCAAAGAAATAAGTTTTTGTCTTAAACTTTACATTTTTATAAATGTAACAAAACAATTTATCAAAAATTAATTAGATAAGTTATTTTTGAATTATAAAGAAATGTTTTATGTGGTAATTACTTTAAAATTCAAATATGGCCATTCCCCCTCTAAAACAAGTCTGATTTTCACCAAATTTAACCTTCAATACAAAAACACAAAAATAAGAGCGTCTTTCGGGGCGGTCCTTTAAATATGCCGGCGGCCACTGTAAATACCCGGCGACCCCCTAATATATCTGGGGGCTGTCACTTCCAGACAGATAGTTTTCAGCTCGTATAAATAGTGGGTCACTTCTAACTATTTTTACAACTTTTTTGCACAAATTTTTTCAGTTCTTTCTCTCTCTAAATCTCACTTAAATCTCTCTAAATCTTTGATCATTTAACTTGTTTAATCTTATTTAAATGTGATCCAATCTTCTATGCTTTCCTTCTTCCCTCAAGTGCAAGAGAAGAACTTTCGTTATCGTCAAGATACGAAGTTATGTAGTCTAGTTAGTCCATTTGTAACATTTGTTATATATAGATCGAGTCCATGTCTTTAAATCTTTAGTAGTGTGTAGATCCGAATATAGTATATATTCGGAAGGGATGATTGTGTGTTGGTTAGTATTTTAGGCCTCAAAATACATTGGTGAAGTGGTAGATTGGTTCTAGCTAAGATTAGGACACGACATTTAGCTTAGTGTCGAAAATTATGTAAGCGACGCGGTTTATGTGTTTAAGACATAAAACACAAGGTTTGTTATGTTGGGCCATAAAACATAACGAGTTTGGTTGTACCCGAAGAAGAACTCAACATTTAGCTTAGTGTCAGAAAATAATGAAAGCAACGTTATAAGGTTTTCTCCGTCGAAAGGGAGTGATGTGTGCTAAAACACACATCATTTTAGCCCCGAAAAACACTATAAAACGAACTAATAACCATAAAATATGTGAAATTATATTGAAAATATGTTTGGTTTGTGTTATTATGTCTTGCATTTACAAGGGATTGAAAATGAAGCAAAAACAGAGATTTTCGCACTCGACTCGATCAAGTTTGCTCATTTTTCGAAGTCAAGACGAAATCCAAGAAAAGCCACGAGCACACCATTGGATAGAGCTTGAAAAAATGAATCCAACGGTCCTGAACTTGCTTGAAACTCGACCCGGTTCACCTTTAACGGGCCAACCAAGTCTACTAGTTAATATACAAGCCCAACCCATAACAAAGGATAAAAGTAAATGCATTGCAATATGTTACGAGAATGAGCCTTAGCTCAGTTAGTTAGATGCGTGTATGGTGAATCTTTAAACCCGGGTTCGAGTCCTGCTCCCTCCTATCTATTTTTATGATAAGCCAAGTCAGCAGGTTCTAGAAGGGGCATTTATGGTTTCTATGATTGCCTATGATTGGCCAGCAATCATTGGCTTTGGATCCAAGAAAGAATGATTGGTTGTAAGTTATTATTGTGAGCTAGAATAGGTGTGAAATTACAAAAAGGCCCCTCACCTTTGGCGTTATAAGGAATTCAGCAGCCACAAGATTTATTCATTAGCTTAGTTTTATTTTTTTAAGTTTTCTCTCAAATATTGTTATAGCTTATTTTAGTTAAGTCTTAGCTTATTAGTATTTTTGTGTAAAAGCTTTTCAGCTTATTCTAGCTTATTGTAATCAATATTGTTGGCTTATTAATAAGAAGATGAATGAGGTTTGCTTTGTTACTTGAGGTTCTTATACTTATTGCTTATTTCATTTTCTTTTTTTGTTTTTAAATCGAATAAGCTCGCTTCATAGCTTATTTCAACATTTACATAAGCTGATCGAAATAAGCTTAATTCTTGGCTTATTTTCTGACAACTATTTCTTTTGTTCTTCATTTTCTTTTATCTCCTAGTTCTAATTCAAAATAAGAAAGATGGTGCGACGAGTTGTGTAAACTCAGCTTATTCATAAGCTTTTGTCACCATAGGTTTTGTCGAATTTGCTTCACAGTTTTTTTTAGTTCCACATTTGATAGCAGAAACCCAACCGAAAGTTTAGTTTGGGCTTGGCCTAATTATTTAGAAAAGAAAAACAGTTTTGAAAATTTTCATAGTAAGCGAGCGTTGAATAACGCTTTTCGGATTAGTAGGTTTAAGAGAGAATAAAGAGTGCTATGTGGGATATTTGTCTTTAACATTGTTTGTTTTTGTGATGGTGAATTCGGTTAAATCTCATGGAGGTGTGGAGCTTAAGGGTTTCTAATAAGTTGAGCTTAGTATTCTTAAGTTTTAAAGCGCTCTAAGTCTCCTAAACTTTTTATATTTTATTTTGATAGATATTATTCGGGTGGTTTTAATTATTTCGGTTTCGGCATTCGGGTTCTAAATCTCTTCTCTTTTCAATATAATTAGTTTAGATTTATTAAGTTTAAAATGTTTATTTTTGCTTTGTTGATTGTTGCTAGCTTAATTAGTATGCTTAGTGAGTAGTTTTCTTATAAGTGATTAAGTGTTTAGTGAATTAAAGTGTGATTATTAAAAAGGGAATATTAATTAGAGATTTTCGGATTACTAAGATTAGTGTTTTGGTTATTCGAACGGGCAAAAGCCGTAAGAATAATTAGGCATTGATTTAGTAATTAATATCTTGATAAAAATTATTTTTAATAACAACCAACGTTGTGAGAAGATAATTATTTTGACGGTTATCGATTCATTAATAAGAACTTTAGAAATCACATTTAAGGATCTAAACACTTCACCTAGCAAGCATATCCTTTTATATATATATCTTAGATTATTTGCTTAGCTTATTGTTTTAATCTAGTTTATTATTATATATTTAGTTTAAAATCAAAAACCAAAATTAAAAGATAATCAAGCATCAAACGAAGAACATTAACGTGAATTTCAAATTCAATTCTCGTTGGGATTACGACACTCGAAAGATTGAATATTACTTTTCCTAAAGTAATTTTTATATCAAACGGGAAATACTTATATACTATTACTCGACTAGTTCTCACGAACGACATCAGTTTTTGGCGCCACTGTCGGGGAGAGTTGTACGATTTTCACGTGGTGTTTCTAGTTAATGCCTTGAAGATCATTTCTTTCGAAAGTTTATTTTCGTTCCTATAAAAATAAAAAATAATTAAAAAAATCCAAAATTATTTTCTATTTTTATAAAAATCCAAAAATATTTTTCATTTCTGTTTTATTTTCTTTTATAAATATTTAAAAAAATCAAAAATATTTTTTATTTTATTATTTCTTCTTTAGTGCATGAGAACTCGATCTACTTCAACCGACCTCGTTTATAACACCCCGTGTTTTAGGGTCATTTATGACGTCAATAAATTCACTATTTATTTTTAGTATTGTACGCATTTGCTTTTAAATCGTAATCGTTAAGCTAAATCGCGTAAGCTAAAAATTATCATTCAATGTAAACGGGCATCAAACAATTAAATGTTTACATCAAGCAAGTGGTAAGTAATTATTTGGATGATAATTATTAACTTTGGTCATTTTTTTATTGGTTACGTAAAGTATTTATGTTTCACGACAAAATACGTTTAGGCATTCCCGGAACCACCAAAACTTTTCTACGCTTCAACAAATACCCACAATTATACCCAATACTTAAAATTTACAAAACTAGATCATATATATCTATATGTGGCCGGATTTATGGAGATAGGAATGCAAAGAAATATCTAGCAAACATATTCCTTGTTTTTATGGGATGTTCTCAACCTAAGGGAACCAAGATCATCAATTTGCTAAGTCTTGACCATGACTTCCCTTAATTCCCTCATCATGTATTTCATGCATCTAGTCTTGATTTCATCTAGGTCTAAGAAGTATATAAGAAAAGTAACTAGCAAGATAACACATACACTCTTCATTTGTTAAGTGAAAAACTAACAAAATCCTCTCTTTCTCTCCTACATAGCCACGGCTCAAAACCCTTTACATACACCATTCATACAATTTTTATTTACCACATTTCCAAGTGTTTCTACATCATATCTAAGATAACTCAAGAAGGTTTGAAGGTTTGGTTTAAGGTTTACAAGAGTTAAGCAAGCAAGATTCAAGATTAGGGTTTTGCTTGAAATTAGGATTTTCAAGTGTTTTAAGCTTGGGTTTGTCATCTAAAAAAGGGTTTAGATCATATTGTTCATCATCATACTTCATATTAAGGTTACCTAAAAACTTTAATCTCTTTACATTCATGATTTTATGTGTATATAATGGCTATGTAGTTAATCACCATCTAGAAACTTATTTACTTGTAAAAAAATGGATTTTTACACTTGTTTATGATTTGGTAAACTTTTACATATGATATATGGATCCTAATATCATGTTATAATAGTTGTATAAGTATTGTACATGAGTGGTTTATATACAAAAAGTATATATAAACAAGTTACTTAAAAAGTATACATATATAAAGTTATGGACAAATAGGTATGTAAACTCATGGATCTTGTGATTCTTGAACAAAATTTGGACAAATGAGTGACTAAGGACCCTATGCATGTAAGATAAATGGTACATATGGTTGTAATGGACTTGTAACAAAGTGGTAAAAATAAAAAGTTATAAAAACAACTTTTAAACACATTTTGAGAAAATATCAAAAAGGGGCTGTTTGAATTCGAATTTTAACACATACATTTTATCTTTTTATTAAATACTACATGTCACAAGGATCGTGGGCATGTAGATAACTCAAAAAACCGATTTATAACGAAGGAGATACGCTAATTATAAGTATACGTTAATTAAACGCGTTTATAAAATAAATTTTATAAATTTTTTTTACTATTCACATCTAATGAAAATGTATACATGTTTTTATCACTTAGTATATTGTTTTAGGATTTCAAAACAATAAGGATCATAATTTTTGGATTAATAACGAAGGAGTTATGTATTTTTTACGATTACGGCAATAAATACTTTTATAAAAGTTACTGTTCATATTAGACATGAACATTTTGAAAACATCATTTATTTGATAAAACTTTTAATTACGAAGACGTGCTCAAAAGAATCACTAAAATCGGATCTAAAACGAATAAGATACGATATTTACGGGTTTTACGTTAATTAAAGTTATAAAAATAAGTTTTTAACTGTTATGAACAGTAAAAATTACTGTTCACCAAGGGATTTCAAAATATGAAAATGTAATATTTTGATACATCGACTTAATACGAGAACATGGACGTAAGAAACATCCCAAACGGGCTTAAAACGAGAAAGATACGCACTATTTTATACTTGTGCACTATTTCTTGACGTGAATAGTGTTGGTTCGTTTTTAATATAAATTTTTGCGAAACATTTTAGAATCATTTATATAATATTTACACATATCCTAAACTTTATAAATACTATTTTACAAAGACAATTGAATTATTTATTCGATTATACGAGTACAAACACACGGATAATATTTATCAAAAGCAATTTAAATATTATTTCACAAACTCAAATAGATGGTGATGTAGCTATATAGAATTATATATGGTAGTAGTTATTCAAAGTACTTAGTACTCATACAACCTATAATTGATTAGATTGCATTCGGGCGTAATTGTGACACATTTTCTGTTGTGATTTACATTGTTAAACTCATCCACTCGAGGTGAGTTCATAGCCCCACGTTTTACATTTTATAATGATTTATAAGTTTTGGGGTGAGAACATGCTTTGTTTTATAATTGGACGGAAGTGAACATTTCATATTTAAACTGATTACGTGTTTGCCTAAGTAGCGATAACCCAATGTGCCAACTATCATGAACTGTAAATCACTTGGAGGGTGAGCGCGAATGTTATAAACAGATCTATTTGGGGGTGACGCCCCCGTTCGGGTGATTAGCTATCACTGGTGTCGAAACTACCTAGCCAACGAACGTATACCATGTCGGATTTAGGATGTTTTGGGTTAGAACATCATCATGGGCAATGTAGGCAATTTATATTGCAATTCATTTATGTCGAGCTTCAGTGTCATGAGCTTAGAGAAACGTAATTACATTTTTATGATGTTTACATTTAATGTATTATCACGACATAAATCTTTCGGTCCTACACTTATATAATTCACAAACCTATGAATTCACCAACATTAGGAGGTGAATAAGGAACGAGGTGCAAGGAATACATTGGTGGTCATTATTTTGGAAGTCATTTGCATTAAAGACTTGGTTGCATGACATTTTGGAGAAACATTTGTTATGAACTAGAATCTTTGTATAATTTAACAACAAATAAGTAAATCTTCGGGCTTTTGTATCAAACACTTTGCTAAATCCAGTGTATCAGTTTCAAACGACACTTTTAAAGGTCGTTCTTATATAACTTGTGCTATTGATCTATGAAGTAACATTTCCAAACCTATATTCTGCTGCGACCCATTTTGGGGATGTTACAGATTGGTATCTAGAGCCAAGGTTATAGAGAACCAGGTCAAATGTTTTTACTAGACTATAACCGTTTTTAAACATTGCATTCATACAAAGGGGTTTTAACGGGACATACATACACCGGTTGTTTGCATTAGTTAGTTTTACTAGATGCCTACATTATTCATATACGTGTTCATATTATAGTACGTACGTTACTATGAGGTTCTTATGTATATATACAAAGATGAGTTTGCATTCTTTTGCACATACTATACAATTATTTATACAAGGGTTATTTATATAAATAAGGGAATATTTATTTAGGCAAGGTAGCACTATAAGCTCGTAGGTCCTAAACGCTACCTAAACATTAAGCTATCGAATATGATAGCTTACCATCATTCATTTATGCCGTGAGCGCATGTTCATATTTACCATACCGGTCTTATATAATATACTTATATAAGTTAAGTTTTGCTGGTTGCAAGCAGTCATGTTTTCACCATCGATGGTTACCTACATGTTTGTCTATATTAATTTTGAGCCATGGAGATTCCAGTGAGCTTCTAATGAGGAGCTAGAGGCACCAATGGAGGATCAGCCTCTACCTGTGAATGCCTCACCTACAGCCCTATCACCAGGCTACATTGCTAACTTCGATCCGGAGGAGGATGAGGAGGACCCTGAGGAGGATCCTGCTAACCATCCTGTCGACGGAGGAGACAATGATGATAATGAGTCATCTGATGATGACGAAGATGATGATGATGTTGTGAAGGATAAGGAGGACGAGGAGGAGGAGGAGCACCTAGCTCCGGCCGACCCTTCTGTTGTACTTATATATGATCTTGTCCCCTTAAGCTAAGGATACAGAGGCATTTGAGACTGACGAGTCTGCTTCTACACCACCCACCTCTCCACACCATATCATCTTGTTTTTAAGACCAAATCCCATACAGTATGAATGTCTATTTAACACCATACTCCACGATCATCATCTGCTGAGGCATGCATTACCGAGTTTGCTGCTGCACTACCTTCACTACCTTCATCATTTACCACCACACCAGAGAATATTAGTCACTTAAAGATAACACATAAGAGTCTAGACCTAGAATCTTGAGAGGCACACTTGGCCAATGATAAAATAGATTTTGTCAGTGTACGATCGTTTTGTATTTATCCCACTAAACCTGAGTATAATTGAGTTTTGTAGAGGTTAATGAAAAGCTTGTACTCTTTTACTCAGGTAAAACGATGTATTAAGTATTAACCTACGCTGTTGGTTATGATCATGCTACTGTATGATGTGGATTTATTTATGCCATGGTTGCTGTTATCTTATATCTCTGCATGACGTGGTCTCACCTTACATATATGTTGTAATCATAGAGTGTCATGATTTGTCCTTGGATGAAACTTCATATACATTTTATTCCCTGTGATCTTTAGGAAACAATGACATATGTTAATCAAGGGATGAGTGTTGAGGAAATTGAGCGGGTTGTAGCCCAGCGAGTGGCTGATGTTATCGAGGCTATTGCTATTTATAAGACAAAAACCAACATGGCCCGCAAGTCAATGAGCCAGACCGAATGACAAGAAGACAAGGTAGCAGAGAATGCTAGCAACAAGAGGAAGTGGGAAGGTAACCATAATGGAAGCTCGAGCCAACAAAACAAAGGGCATAAGGTGACTAGAGCATACACTACTAGGTCAATCGGCAAGAAATCATATGTTGGATCTCTACCTCTGTGCAACCAGTGCAAATTTCACCATAATGGACCGTGCACTGTAAAGTGGAGAAATTGCAAAAAGGTTGGCCACATAATCCAAAATTGTAAAACACCTACTACTACTAGGAATCAACGAACTCGCACCTGTTATGAGCGTGGAAGTCTGAGACACTACAAGAGTGAGTGTCCATTAGTGATGTTTCAGAAACGTGTGGACATGATCCATAGAGGGGTGAGGGCATCTAAGCCTAAGACAATGCAAGATGAAATTGAATTTGTAACCAAACTAATGGACAAAAAGATTAGCACTCCTGCTGAACGCCAGGATGAGAACAAGAGGAAGTTGGATAACACTTCTAAGAACAATCAGTAGCAACAACAACCGAAAAAGAGGCAAAATACTAGCAGAGCTTACACTACAGGGCATGGGGAGAAGAAACATTACGGCGGATCTAAGCCATCGTGTTCTAAATGCAACTATCACCATGATGGTCCATGTGCTCCTAAATGCCACAAGTGCAACAGAGTTGGCCATCTGGCCCATGATTGTAGGAGTTCTACAAATGCCAATACTGTTAACAACCAAAGGGGCACTAGGGCAAGTCAGAAGGCTACTTGTTATGAATGTGGGAATCAAGGGCACTACAGGAATGATTGCCCGAAGTGAAAGAACAAAAAGCATGAAAACCAAACTAGAGGTACTGGAGCACGTGGAGTGGTGCATGCCTTTGGAGGAGGAGAAATTGAACAAGACCTTAACAACATTGAGGATGAGATCAACGCTTAAAAGAGAAAGTTGTCTCGCTTGCCTAGTAAACCCTAAGTTGGAACTATCTTAAACTTTATATCCTTAGGAGTTCTCGTTGTGTTTCTCTTAAAATTTCCGTTGTATGAATGATTTCAAATTATCTATCAAATCAATGTGTTATGAAAATTTCTTCAAATTTACTTTAATTCCCTAAATTAATTGGGCAACCCACTCTCTGAAATATCATGAAATCATAACGCTATTTTAACTAAAATAAGCAATGCATCATTAGTCCTCAATTGTACATGGCCTGATCAACTATGTATAATTCAGGAAAGTACCATGCCGTGCTGAGAGTAGTCACTCTAAAAACTTCTTGTCAAGAAAACAATTTCCTACTTATATCATGTATTGTGTTCGTATTCATAAAACGCGTTTACTTTTGGAAATCTAATCAGTAACCATAGCAACTAAGCAGACCTTCACTCCATCTTACTATAAAGTTGGCATCATCGTATACCAAATCCTATACCAAGAAGTAAAGACACATCACTAGTCGCCCTAGGACAATTCGCCATCAAATTTGCTCGCCATTAGAGAATTTACTAAATCACCCATTCAACATCGACTTAATGCCGTAGAATTTAGTAGTTTCGACGTCATAATTAGTATGGATTGGTTGGTGAGATACCAGGCCGTCATTGTTTGTGACGAAAAGATCGTTCATGTTCCATTCGGAAATGAAACGTTAATTATTCGTAGTAATGAAGAAACCGCGCAAACGAGTCTCGATTGAACACCATCTCGTGCACTAAAACACAGAAGTACATGCTAAAAGGATGTCAAGTCATTTTAGCACGTGTTACTACAAGGGAGACTGAAGATAAGTCGAAGGAGAACCAACTTGAGGATGTACCAACAATTCAAGATTTTCCTAAAGTATTTCCAGAGGACTTGCCGGGTCTTCCTACGACTCGACAAGTGGAAATTTTAGATCAATCTGGTACCTGGTGCTGCATCTGTAGCACGGGCGCCTTATCGATTAGCACCGTCCAAAATGAAAAAGTTGTCAGAGCAACTACAGGAACTACCCGACAAAGGCTTTATAAAACCCAGTTCCTCACCTTGGGGAGCTCCAATCATGTTTGTCAAGAAGAAGGATGGACCATTTCGAATGTGCATCGACTATCGAGAACTGAACAAGCTGACGATGAAGAATCGTTACCCACTCCCAAGGATCGACGATTTTTCTTATCAACTACAAGAATCCAATGTTTATTCTAAGATAGACCTGCAATCAGGTTATCACCAGCTTCGAGTACTGGAAGAAGATATTCTAAAAACGGCATTTAGAACTCGGTATGGTCATTACGAGTTCCAAGTTATGCCATTTTGTTTGACGAACGCACCGGCGATATTTATGGATCTCATGAATAGGGTGTGTAAACCATATTTGGATAAGTTTGTGATCGTCTTTATTAACGATATACAAATTTTTCAAAGAACAAAAAGGAACACGAAGAACATCTTAAGGCAATTCTGGAATTACTTAAGAAGGAGGAATTGTATATCGAAATTTTTCTAAGTGTGAATCTTGGATTTCCAAAAATACAGTTCCTCAGTCACGTGATTGATAGTCAAGGCATTCACATAGACCCTGCCAAGATCGAATCCATAAAAGATCGGGCATCTCCTAAGACACCGACGGATATTTGTCAATTGTTAAGTCTTGCCCAGGAAGGAGCGAATTAAACCATTAAGAGTTCGAGCCTTAGTTATGACTATTGGCTTGGATCTTCCTAAACAAATCCTAGAAGCTCAAGGTTATTACCAAAAATTCATCAAAGGATTTTCGGGGATTGCCAAGTCGATGACCAAGCTTACTCAGAAAGGAGTTAAGTTTGATTGGGGAGACAAGCAGGAAGCTGCCTTCCAGTTATTAAAGCAGAAGTTGTGCAGTGCGCCAATTCTGGCTTTACCTGAAGGAAACAAAGATTTTGTAGTCTATTGCGATGCTTCGCATAAGGGATTGGGTGTTGTATTAATGCAAAGAGAGAAAGTAATTTCTTATGCATTACGCCAATTAGAAATTCATGAGGAAAACTATACGACTCATGATTTGGAACTTGGATCAGTAGCGTTTGCTCTAAAGATTTAGAGGCACTATTTGTACGGAACCAGGTGTACGGTGTTCACTGATCACAAGAGTTTACAACACATTCTTAATCAGAAAGAGTGAACATGAGGCAACATCGTTGGTTAGAGTTGCTTAGTGATTACGGCTGTGAGATTCGTTATCACCCGAGGGAAAGCAAATGTTGTTGCTGTTGCTTTGAGCAGGAAGGAGCGAATTAAACCATTAAGAGTTCGAGCCTTAGTTATGACTATTGGCTTGGATCTTCCTAAACAAATCCTGAATGCTCAGACTGAAGCACGGAAACCAGAGAACATCAAGAACGAAAATGTAAGAGGTATGATCAGGAAGGATATACCAAAGGAGAAGTTGGAACCCCATGCGGATGGAACTCTATGCTTGAATAGCAGGAGTTGGTTGCCATGATATGGTAATTTGAGGACTGTGATTATACACGAGTCCCACAAGTCAAAATACTCTATCCATCCGGGTTTTGACAAGATGCATCAGGACATGAAGAAGCTATATTAGTGGCCCAATGTAAAGGCCGACATCGCCACCTATGTTAGCAAATGTTTGACATATGCTAAGGTCAAGGTTGAACACCAACGGCCATCGGGTTTGTTGGTGCAACCCGAGATACCTCAAAAGAAGTAGGACAATATCGCTATGGATTTTTATCACAAAGCTTCCTAAGTCGTCACAAGGTTGTGACACCATTTGGATGATTGTTGACCGACTTACTAAGTCTACCATCTTTGTACCAATAAGGGAAACTAATCCCATAAAGATACTGGCAAGAATGTACCTAAATGAGGTTGTCACGAGGCATGGAATTCCCATCTCGATTATTTATGATCGCGACCCTAGGTTCGCATCAAATTTCTGGAGGTCACTTCAGAAGGCTTTAGGTACTAGTCTGGATATGAGTACTGTGTACCATCCACAAACTGACGGACAAAGCGAGAGGACTATTTAAACTCTCGAGGATATGCTGCATGCTTATGTGATCGACTTTGGAAAGGGTTGGGTTAACCATTTGCCACTGGTCGAGTTTTCATATAACACAGTTATCACGCTAGCATCAAGGCTTACAGTCGAAAGTGTCGTTCACCTGTGTGTGGGGCCAAGGTTGGAGAGGTTCAACTCACCGGTCCAGAAATAGTTCAATAGACGACCGAGAAGATTGTCCATATCAAGCAAAGAATACAAGCCGCACATGATAGGCAAAAGAGTTACGCCGATTTAAAGCATAAGCCAATGGAACTTCAAGTTAGGGATAGTGTTATACTTAAGGTTTTTCCTTGGAAAGGGGGTCGTACATTTTGGTAAATGAGGGAAGTTAAACCCTAGGTATGTCGGACCATTCAAGGTGTTGGAAAAGGTCAGATCCATTGCTTACAAGCTTGAGCTTCCTCAAGAGTTAAGCAAGGTTCACAATATGTTTCATGTATCCAACTTGAGAAAGTGTCATGCCAACGAACCATTAGCCATTCCGTTAGATGGACTTCATATTAATAACAAGCTTCATTTGTCGAGGAACCAGTAGAAATCATGGATCGTGAAGTTAAACGATTAAAGCGAAGCCGTATCCCAATTGTCAAGGTTTGATGGAACTCTAGGCGAAGTCCTGAGTTTACATAGGAACGCGAGGATCAATTTCGAAAGAAATATCCACATCTCTTCACAAAGACCGCACCGTTGTCAAGTGCCACGTCTTAAGCCTTGAGGAAAAGACTCATTTAACGGGGGAAGACTATAACACCCCGTGTTTTAGCATCATTTATGATGTCAATAAATTCACTATTTATTTTTAGTATTGTACGCGTTTGCTTTTAAATCGTAATCGTTAAGCTAAATCAAGTAAGCTAAAAATTATCATTCAATGTAAACGGGCATCAAACAATTAAATTTTACATCAAGCAAGTGTTAAGTAATTATTTGGAGGATAATTATTAACTTTGGTCATTTTATTTTTATTGGTTACGTAAAGTGTTTACGTTTCGCAATAAAATACGTTTAGGCATTCCCGGAAACACCAAAACTTTTCTACGCTTCAACAAATACCCATAATTATACCCAATACTCAAAATTTACAAAAATAGATCATATATATCTATATGTGGCCGGATTTATGGAGATAGGAATGCAAAGAAATATCTAGCAAACATATTCCTTGTTTTCATGGGATGTTCTCAACCTAAGGGAACCAAGATCATCAACTAGCTAAGTCTTAACGAAGACTTCCTTTAATTCCCTCATCATGTCTTTCATGCATCTAGTCTTGATTTCATCTAGGTCTAATAAGTATATATGGAACGTAACTAGCAAGATAACACATACACTCTTCATTTGTTAAGTGAAAAACTAACAAAATCCTCTCTTTCTCTCCTACATAGCCACGGCTCAAAACCCTTTACATACACTATCTATACAATTTTTATTTACCACATTTCTAAGTGTTCCTACATCATATCTAAGATAACCCAAGAAGGTTTGAAGGTTTGGTTTAAGGTTTACAAGAGTTAAGCAAGCAAGATTCAAGATTAGGATTTTGCTTGAAATTAGGGTTTTTAAGTGTTGTAAGCTTGGGTTTGTCATCTAAACAAGGGTTTAGATCATATTGTTCATCATCATACTTCATATTAAGGTTACCTAAAAAACCTTAATCTCTTTACATTCATGATTTTATGTGTATATAATGGCTATGTAGTTAATCACCATCTAGGAACTTATTTACTTGTAAAAAATGGATTTTACACTTGTTTATGATTTGATAAACTTTTACATATGATATATGGATCCTCATATCATGTTATAATGGATGTATAAGTATTGTACATGAGTGGTTTATATATAAAAAGTATGTATAAACAAGTTACTTAAAAAGTATACATATATAAAGTTATGGACAAATAGGTATGTAAACTCATGGATCTTGTGATTCTTGGAAAAACTTTCGACAAATGAAGGACTAAGGACCCTAATCATGTAAGATACATGGTTCATATGGTTGTAATGGACTTGTAACAAAGTGGTAAAACTAAAAAGTTATAAAAATAACCTTATAACTGTTATGAACAGTAAAAATCATTGTTCACCAGGGGATTTCAAAATATGACAATGTAACATTTTGATACATCGACTTAATACGAGAACACGGACGTAAGAAACATCTCAAACGGGCTTAAAACGAGAAAGATACGCACTATTTTATACTTGTGCACTATTTCCTTATGTGAATAGTGTTCGTTCGTTTTTAATATAAATTTTAGCCAAAGATTTTAGAATCATTTATATAATATTTATACATGTCCTAAACTTTATAAATATTATTTTACAAAGACAATTGAATTATTTATTCGATTATACGAGTACAAACACACGGATAATATTTATCAAAAGCAATTTAAATATTATTTCACAAACTCAATTAGATGGTGATGTAGCTATATAGAATTATATATGGTAGTAGTTATTCAAAGTACTTAGTACTCATACGACCTATAATTGATTAGATTGCATTCGGGCGTAATTGTGACGCATTTTCTGTTGTGATTTACATTGTTAAACTTATCCACTCGAGGTAAGTTCATAGCCCTACATTTTATATTTTATAATGATTTATAAGTTTTGGGGTGAGAACATGCTTTGTTTTATAATTGGACGCAAGTGAACATTTCATATTTAATCTGATTACGTGTTTTCCTAAGTAGCGATAATCTAATGTGCCCACTATCATGAACTGTAAATCACTTAGAGGGTAAGCGCGAATGTTATAAATAGATCTATTTGGGGGTGACGCCCCCATTCGGGTGATTAGCTATCATTGGTGTCGAAACTACTGAGCTAACGAACGTATACCATGTCAGATTTGGGATGTTCTGGGTTAGAACATCATCATGGGCAATGTAGGCAATTTATATTGCAATTTATTTATGTCGAGCTTCAGTGTCATGAGCTTAGGGAAACGTAATTACATTTTTGTGATGTTTACATTTAATGTATTATCACGGGGGAAATCTTGCTGTCCTACACTTATATAATTCACAAAGCTATGAATTCACCAACATTATTGTTGACGTTTTAAAGCATGTTTTTCTCAGGAGGTCAATAAGGCACGAGGTGCAAGGGATACATTGGGGGTCGTTATTTTGGAAGTCATTTGCATTAAAGACTTGGTTGCATGACATTTTGGAGAAACATTTGTTATGAACTAGAATCTTTGTATAATTTAACAAGGAATAAGTAAAGCTTCGGGCTTTTGTATCAAACACTTTGCTAAATCCAATGTATCGGTTTTAAACGACACTTTTAAAGGTCGTTCTTATATATCTTGTGCTATTGATCTATGAAGTAACGCTCCCAAACCCATATTCCGCTGCGACCCATTTTGGGGGTGTTATAGAGAATATTCTAAGTCTTAGGAATATTTTGTAAATCGACTAGGACTCCTTGGTGTATAATAGGAGGTCCTAGGGCATAGAGATTCATACCACCAAAAATGAGTCATTCATAGAATTGTCATAGCTTCAAGGTTTTGTAACCCTAATACTATGAGAGTATTCGTATTATTCTTAATAATATTGGAGCTTTTATTGTTTGTTGAATTATGATCTTGTGTTACTGTTTCATTAAGAATTCTTTTAATATTAAAGATTAGATTCCGCATAATCTTTAATATATTTAACAAAGTTTCTACTATAGTTGTGTTAGATTTATCTAATATAACTAAACCTCAAACAAGCTTAAGGAATTCGATTTATTGAAGTGGGATCCAACAAGAGGTATTCTACAACTGGGAGAACAAGTGGTATCAGAGCTTGTTGCTTTGAGAAACTTTGCTAGAAGATATGGATCAAGATTCTGCAGATATGGTGGCTGCATCTAAAGTTCCCATGCTCAAACCCAGTGAGTTTGAGTTATGGAGGATGAGGATTGAACAATACATCCAGATGATAGACTATGCACTATGGGAAGTAATAGAGAATGGAAACACTGCACCAAAAACAACAGTTGTGGAGGGTGTTGAGAAAGTAATGCCTCCTACAACTGCTGAAGAGAAGGCTCAGAAAAGATTAGAGGTAAAAGCTAGAAGTACTTTAATGATAGGCATTCCTAATAACAACAATAGCAACACTAATGGAGTAGTTTGTTGTGGAACATACATGTTATTATGTGGAGGAATAAAACTGATTTGGATACAATGAGTATGGATGATCTCTATAACAACCTTAAGGTGTATGAACTAGAAGTCAAAGGGATGTCTGGCTCAAGTTCAAGCACACAAAACATGGTTTTTGTGTCCTCTTCAAATAACAACAATAGCAACACTAATGGAGCAGTTAGTACTACTCATGCAGTTAATACTGCTAATGGAATTTCTGCTGCTAATACTCAAGTTAATGCTTCTAATATTGACAACTTGAGTGATGCTATTATTTGTGCACTCCTTGTAATTCAACCAAATAATCCTCAACTTGCATATAAGGACTTGCAACAAATCTATCCAGATGATTTGGAAGAGATGGATTTGAGATGTCAAATGGCTATGTTGACTATGAGGGCTAGAAGGTTTTTGAAGAATATAGGTAGGAAGCTTACTATCAATGGCAATGAGTCTGTTGGATTTGGTAAGTCCAAAGTAGAGTGCTACAAATGCCACAAAAAGGGACATTTTGCTAAAGAATGCAGATCTCTAAGAAATCAAGACTACAAGAACAAGGAAAGCACAAGAAGGACTGTGCCTGTGGAAACATCCACTTCTACAGCTTTGGTGTCATGTGATGGTCTTGGTGGGTACGACTAGAGTGATCAGGCAGAGGAAGGACCTAATTATGCACTCATGGCTTACCCATCTTCAAGTTCTGACTTAGAGGTATCTAACAATTCAAATTGCTCAAAATCTTGTTTCAAAACTGTTGAAACCCTTAACTCAATATGATCAACTACATAAAGATTTTAAGAAATTTGAGTAAATGGTTCTAGCTTATAAGTCAGGATTAGAGTCATTAGAAGAGAAACTTGAAGTTTATAAGGCAAATGAGTTTATTTATTCACAAGATATAAAGATCTTAAAATTTAAAATTGAATGTAAAGATATAGATATCAGAGAGCTCAAGAAGAAGCTAGAAATAGCTCAAAAAGAAAAAGATGGAATTCAATTTAATGTAGACAAATTTGAAAATGCATCTAAAAGCTTAAACAAACTCACAGAAAGTCAAATTGTTGACAACTGCAAAAAAGGCTTAGGCTATAATGCAGTTCTACCTCCCTACACAGGAAACTTCATGCCTCCAACACCTGACATGTCTTTTACAGGTTTAGATTAGTTTGTTAATAAGCCTGTAGTTGAGAATAGAAAGTCTGATGAAGAAGTGTCTAAGGTAGTTAGGAAGTCTAATGATTCTCTAATTATTGAATATTGGGTGTTAGATAGTAAGGAAGAAAATATGTCTCAAACTAAAACTGATAAGAAAATAGTTAAGCCTAGTATTGCTAAGATAGAGTTTGTCAAACCTAAGCAACAAGAGAAAAATGCTACGAAAACTATTAAAAAAGTTGAGAAACCTAAGCAAAACACTCACAGTCCAAGATGCAATCAAAGAAATTGGAACACTATGATGTCTCAAAGACTAGGAAGCAATTTTGAGATGTTTAATAAGGCTTGTTACGTGTGGAAGTTTTGCTCATTTACAGGTTGATTGCAATTACCATCATAAACAGTTTCAAAAATAAAGGATGGTAAAACCTATTTGGAACAATGCTTCATTTCAAAGGGATCATAGCAAAGGTTCAATGCCAAAGGTTCAAATATCAAAGGTAGCATAGCAGGGTTCAAATAGAACATAATAACAGATCATATAAGAGAACCAAGATTAAAAGGCTCAGAGCAAATGTCGCAATCACATAAGTAACAAAGATAGAGAGTAATATGTCATAAAACTTAACGATAAAGTCATAAAAAAAAAAAAAAAAAAAAAAAAAAAAATATCTGTACCTTATTCCGAGCACAAGCAATAATCAAAGAAAACACCACAGGAAACAGAAATCACTCCTCTGACCAGAAACAACCTAAAGAAATGATAAATTCAGAATTACAAACCATTTCATTTTAAGTTATACTTTCTATTTTTAGAACTTTCCATTTTTAGTAACTTTCCATTTTTAGTAACTTTCCATTTTTAGTAATTTCCATTTTTTAGTAACTTTCATTTTTAGTAATTTCCAAAATTTGTAATATCATCATTTAGATTCTATTAAGTAATTGAATAGTTTAGGACTTAACATTCAACCTATAAGTTTATGGTTAAATCTGACAACTTTCCATATTTTAGGTTAATATGCAAAATCAACAATCTTCAAGGTTAAAAATGTAAATATCAAAGTTTCACATTTTATTCAGATTATACCTTCCATTTTCTGTATTTACAAGTCAAACCCTTAATTTTACATAATTTACATATTTAGTCCTTTTGGTTTATTAATTAATTAAACATTATCTTTAATTATCCATAATTACAAAACAGCCCTTATAATGCAAATATACAAAATCATACTTTTATACATTAAATACTAACCAAACCTTATACTTTTCTCAGAATTTACCAATTGCAGTCCCTCATACTATTTTAATTAATTAATTTCAAATTACTATTATATTAATTACCATTTTAATCCAAAATAATAAACAATATGAAATTTGTATAAACCCCCAACTATTTTAATATAGAAAGATAATAAGTATAATAACATGTTTAAAATAGGTCTCACAGTTTTAGAAATTACAAATCAAGTCCTTATACTTTAAAATTCAATTCGGTTAACTCATTAAATCAACAAAACCCTAATTTAATTTTTCCCAATCACAAACACAATTATTACCCACTCATTAGCATTAATTGAACCTGGAAAAAATAGCAAAACCCTAACCCTAATTTATTTTATCATTTTTCTTTCCTTTTTCCTTTTATTCGAAAATCGGCAAACCAAGAAAAATCCCCAATAATTATTCGAATCCTTCCTAAATTTTTCCAACAATTTATCTGAGTCATATATGATATAAACAACCTTAGAAAAATATAAAATCAATTGTACAAATAATTTTTATGCCGATTTCATAATTAGCTAAAAATTAGGGTTTCGAACATGTTTTAATTTATAAAATCAATATAACATGCATGAATATTTTTCTTATGCATAGAACGAATTAATATGATGGAAAATGAGGTACAAAAATACCTTTGATGATCCTTGATGATTTTTTGAATTTAAAGAATTCGGTTGTGTTATTCGAACCAAAATAATTACCCCGATTGAACCAAGCACTCTACAATCTTTCCAATATTTCTCCCACCTTCCTTGACCTCCAAAACACCTTAGAAAATTCGTTCTTGCCCTTGTAAAATTCTTATGCCGCCACTTTTAATTTTTAGGGTTTTCGGAAATTATGTTTTAGGGATTTAGCAAAATAAAATGCATAGATAAATATAATGGGGTATTTTGCCGAGATTATGGGCCTTTCAAAATATATTAAATCAGATCTTAAACTTTCCTAATTTATTTTATTATTATCCATATTTATTTTATATTAATTGTAAAGTATAATTAATTAAATACATATAATTCGGCTTATATATTTTTACATAGATATTATTTATTTTTCTTATATAATATAAAGTATTTTAATCTTACATAAATTTCATAATTGCATATGTTGTATTTTCATAATTTCTATAATTAAAATGAAATTTATGCATGCTTTTATGAATTTTCTTGCCTAGGTGACGGGCTTAAGCCCATTTATATTAAGTCCGACCCAACAAAAAGTTCAAACAAACCATCTAGGGTTTTATCTCTTGTAACTATATAAAGCCCTCTCCAAGCGTGGAGAGGGTGTTGCTTCTCATTTTTCTTTTTTTCTGTAAGTAACCATCTTTATTTTCTCTCTTTGTCTCTCTCTAGTTCTTTCTCTCTGTAAAATCTTATCTTATTTTGTGTTTTTGGTGATGAAATGATATCTTCCAACATGTGGTGTCAGAGCCTAGGGCGTTTTGTGTTGTTGGTTTGTGTTTTCGAATGGTGTTCAAAGCTTATTTGAGCGTTTCGTGGCTTATTTTAATCTTAAAAGCTACGGCTTTTATATTGGTTGGTGGTTTTTGTGCAAAAAGCTTGAAACTTTCTCTTCTATATAGTTTCTTCTCAAGCTTGTTGTAACAAGGATTTATGGTTTTCAAAACCCTTCATATGATTTTTTTATAGGTTCGACATGATGTTATACTAAAATCTTGATTGAAAAAATTTCGTCGAAAATCCATCAAGTTAGCATTTTTCGGGTACTAAGGCTTAGATGAAAAAGAAGGTTTGTAGCAAGAATATTTCATGTCAAAATCATTCAAGACATGTCTTTTTGTAATTTGAAGATTTTAGGTTTCGTCTAGTGCAGACCGAACTAGTCACTCGAACTAGTCACCCAAACTAGTCACCCAAACTAGTTAAGAGCCGAACTAGTCAAGCCTTCAAGACCCGAACTAGTCAAGAGCCGAACTAGTCAAACCTTCAAGACCCGAACTAGTTAGGAGCCGAACTAGTCAAGCCTTCAAGAACCAAACTAGTCAGAACCGATCTAGTCAAGAACCGAACTAGTCAAGAACCGAACTAGTCAGAACCGATCTAGTCAAGCACCGAACTAGTCAAAACCGATCTAGTCGAGAACCGATCTAAAATGATCAATGCAAACTGATCTAATCATTCCTTCACAAACCGATCTAAAAGGTTAATTAAGGAACCGATTTATTACCTAGAACCAAACTCAAACACCTTCCATAACACCAATGAAAAACAATTTGAATAAGATTCACTAAAACAACAAACATCCAAAGATTCGGATTACGATGACAAGTGATGACGAAGTTGATTTGGTATCCCTCATTTGAGATTGAAGTAGGTTTCACGAAGGCATCTACTTATTTCATCATCGAGTCTTCCATCTACTTTCTACCCCTTTTCTTCAAACCCAATCTATCGATTGATGACTTCCGTGAACGTATACAAGCCGATGAAGTAAGACTTGGATTACTATTATATCTATGTAAGGAGTTACATTGTAGTGCTCACGGGTTATAGCTATCACTTAAAGGAGTTACATTATAGTACTCAGTATCACACGCAGATGTCGATGCAGATAATTTTAAGAGGTGTTGTACTTCTTATACTTTTTTGGTTGAGTATAGAGTACTTATAGATTTAATCTTGCACCATTCTTCAATCAACAACAGTGCAAGATTAAGTAACAAATTTGGGGATTCTACTTCATTTTCAAGTTTGGTATATTGGGTTTACTTCACAAAGTGGTAACAACAATAGCCGACAGAATATGAGGTTGGTAAGTTAGCCAGAGAGTTTAAAGGTTAAGATATAATCAGCAATTCTCACGAGATATTATTGTGCCATTCCAAGACAATGGTACTTCACAGTCTAAGCAAAATTCTCCAAGTTCTTCAATGACATTCATATACAAGACCTTGATTATACCAAGTTTTCTTGATTCTTGCTTCATCTCCTACTATGGTTTTTGAAGATAAGAGGGTAATGGTTCATTTGGATTTTAATATTTGTGCTTAAGATAAGAACTTCTTGAGTATTTAGACGTATACGACAATGGTGCTTCCGAGAGTTCGCAATCATCATGGGGGAAAATGTGTACATCTGGGACTTAGTTAACTTTGATGTTACCATGTCAACTTCCAAGGGGAAGTAGAATATACTACTTAGTATGATTTGTGAAGTATACTACATATGTGAGAAGAATTGTTGTTAATTTCTCGCATGTACCCCTAAACGAATATTCACCAAGACCCAATGACAAGTAGCGGTAGTACTTGGTGTGGTTTTTCTTCTACATAATTCCGCTGTGCACTTTAATGACAATAGAATATTGTTTAAGCTACATTAAAGTTTCAGAATCTGCTCAAAATAGGGATGTTGGTTTGGGGGGAAGCTAATTCAGAAACTTCACCAAAAAGGAGTCTATGAAGAAAGCTTTTCAAGACATGCTGCATGAATTGGGGGGAAGTTAATCCAACTCATGCATACTAAAATTGTTCCAGAATAAGTAAAGACAATGAAGATTCAAGCTGGAGCACAAGTTTCAAGACAAGGAGAACTCAGAAGACATCTTCAGCTTTGGAAGCACTTTGGAAGACATTATTTTATTGTAATTGTACTTGTTAGGAACATTGTAAGTAATTTCGTATGTCCACATATTGGGGGAAGATTGTTAGCCTTAAAATATGTTGACTAATACGGAATTACATTAGTTTATAAAAGGCTTGACACGTAGGGACTAGAAATGACAAGTTGTATAAGCTAGTTATATCAAGAACTATAAATACCCCCTCCATACTTCCATGGAGGGGTGAGGATTCAATATGCAGCATCTTATAAGTGTGTGTTTCTCCTTCTCTCTCTAGAAACACACACTCTTCCCTTTCTCTCTCTACAATTCAATAATATGGCTTTCTTTCTCTGTAATCCTCCTCGGTCGTTGTTTTAGGCTAGAATCTTACGGGATAACAATCACATGTTGGAAGATATCATTTCATCACCAAAAACACAAAATAAGATAAGATTTTTGAGAGAGAAAGAACTAGAGAGAGACAAAGAGAGAAAATAAAGATGGTTACTTGCACTAGAAAAGAAAAATGAGAAGCAACACCCTCTCCACACTTGGAGAGGGCTTTATATAGTTACAAGAGATAAAACCCTAGATGGTTTATTTGGACTTTATGTTGGGCCAGACTTAATACAAATGGGCTTAAGCCCATCACCTAGGCCCAACTAGCTTAAATAAATTCCCGTAATCTATGTTTTCCTATACAAGGCTCGGGATTGATAATGACCATTACTTTACTAAAAACACGACTAACAATCTCCCCCTAAGGTGTGGTCATTCAATTGTGGATCCTTCTTGTGACGTCTTGAGTCTTGGAGCCTTGTGTTCTTGGGAATTTTTTTAAAGTTCCTTTTGCATGCTTGTGATCTTTTATCTTGATCTTTAACTTGATATTCTTTGACAAAATACTGATATCGTGGTCTTTGGCCTTGATTTGTCTTGACTACTGAGATCTCTGAATCTTTATCCATGAATCTTTATGCCGCCTTGCGATCTTGTGTCTCCACCCTCATGCTCAAGGTCTTAAAAGCTTGCTAACAATCTCTCTCAACATTTTCTTTAACATGATTACTTATACCACATCATGGTAGGAGTAGTACTTGATCCACTTATGAGATATATCTTTGTTATTGTCTGACAATCTTGTCAAAAATGTTCTTTTGAGTGAGTGCTTGTACATCAGAGATTGCGGAAGACTTTGATAGTTTGAGCTTTCATCATGTATATATCTTTGTCGATTGAGCATGAGGTCTTGAATCTTGACTCCGCTCGAATGAGGTTGTAACGCCATCACTTATACCTGAAACTTGATGTTAGTGATAAACAGTAGATATAGACAAATATGGCTTTGCCATTCATCTTGAGTTCGATTACATTAACCTCCGGTTCTGTGAGGACAGTTTTACAGTATAAATATTGTACATGTGATCAGGTAGGTTCAATTTAGAAGAACCTCCTTGACAGGGTTTCCAGCTCAAAGTATTAGATCCTCTAACATGATTGCATTAGATTCACCGTACTTTCTTATTCTCATTACCGGAAGGTCTCAAAGCAGACATCATAGTAAGTGTGAATCAGATAGTTACTATCATTCTGATTGAGTCGTCAATTCATATACCGGACCAAAATTGATATCCAGTTGACACAAGCTTGATTCATTTATAATCTTGTAAGTCACCTACCAAGAGTTTATTTGATGTTGGCTCAAGAAGGATTTCCATCGTCACTGTTAATACTAAAGATTATCACTCTGATGTTCTGGCAATTATCACAAGGATAATGCGTAGGAATTTTTGATACCAAATGTTGTATAATGATGTACGACATTTTGTATATTGGAATTTGTGTCTTAGTCAGATTTTAGATGGATCTCGTTGGCCGTAGACTCTATAAGTGCACATTTGTTATTTGGTAATTGGAGGCTGGAGCGAACTGCTACCTTTTCAATATTAACAATCTCGGAATGAGAAAGCTAATAGAAACGTGTTTATCTTCGTAAGAAATGAAACAGAAATCTTTTGAGAGATTCTGAGTGGCTAGGGAAGGTTGTGCATTGCATCACTGGGTCCATGATGTCAGTCTTCATATTAAATCATCTTAGTGATTTACTACCGATAAATTATGTATAGACTCGGTTCTGCCTAGGTTAATGGGAGGCTTTTGCTTTTCAACCTTTATTCCTTACAATTCTTTCTTCTTCAAAAAAAAAAAAAAACAAAAAAAAAAAAAAATAAATAAAACAAAAAAAAAAAAAACAGAAGAAAAAAAAACAAAAAAAAAAAATATTCAAAAAAATCAACTTCAACCAAAATAATAACAAGCAAACATTCAAAAAAAAACAAACATTCCAGCACAAAAACTATCAAAAAAAATAATCACCAAAAAACAGAAAAAAAAAAAAAAATCAAATAAAAAAAAAGAAAATAAAAATAATGAAAAAACCACAAAACAATAAAAAAAAAAACAAATAAAACCAAACAAAAAAACAATAAAATAAATAAAATCACAAAAAAACAAAAAAAAAAAAAAATCAAAAAAAAAAAAAAAATAAAAAAAAAAAAAAAAAAATAAAAAAAATAAAAAAAAATACAATCGAAACAAGCGAAAAATTAAAAATCAATATAAATTCAGACAAAAAAAGAAGAAACAAATACAAAATAAAAAATATAACAGCAAAAAAAAACAAAACTCTTCAAAAAATCAAAAAAAAAAAAAACCAATAGAAAACAAAAAAAAAAAATAACAAAAATAAAAAAAAAAAAATAAAACAAATAAAAAACAAAAATAGAAAAAATAAGAAAAAAAAAAAATCGAAAAAAAAACAAAACAAAAAACAACAAAAACAAAGAAACCCAAAAAAAAATACCAAAAAAAAATAAAAAATAAATAAACCTTCAAATAAAAAGAATCGATAAAAAAAACATAAAAGAAAAATCAATAATTCAAAAAAAAAAAAAAAAAGGAAAAAAGAAAATAAAAAGAACACAAAAAATCTTCAATAATAAAAAAAAAAAAAAATAAAAAAACTTCATGCTTACCGAACTTCCATGAATAGGACCTTTTTTGGTTTGTTCCAGCAACTAGCTCCAACTTAGTCGGACACTATCCCTTATTCTCAACTTTACTCCTTTTTCAATCATACCTAGGACTTATACTCTATCTAATGGAGTATTCCTGGGTAGATCCCTCTGGTTCTGGTTGGATCATGGAACGAATATACCTAACCTTAACCGCCTTATGACTCCTTGAGTAACAACATTTTGTCGGTCTTTGTGTATTGCCATGAAGATCCATAAAACCATTTAAAAAATCAATCAACGTGTCTGAGAAATCATTTAAGACACATTGAGTGTTTCCAGAGTTACCAAAAAGCTCCCCCTACAAACATAGCACCATATTATGAAAGAGTTTTGCATCATAGCGAGTTTGGAACGCACTTATATATAATTGAAGATCGACCATATTAATCTGTAATTTATCCATTTTAATTACTATTCTCCCCTCAAAATTGCATATTGTTAACAATTTTAGGCGAATTAGTGAATTAAAAACAAGCCTAATGTCCGAAATCACATGAAGCCTAACAATCTTGGAGAACAGGAGTCATGTATAAGAATCATATTATTATACCACCTCAATTATAGAATAAGTGAAAACTTGGAGTGAAGTTTTGTTGAGCGCACAAATTTTGAAAGAATTTGAAATTTTCTTTTAACATATCTTGAAAAATTGTGCATCACAGAAAAAATTAGATATAATTATGTTTCACCATCATTTTCCTTAGTACTTCTCTTGAGCATTCAAAACATTAAATGTTTATATGACTTTGCTCAAGACCGAGAAGATATGAACTTCCCATTGTTTAGGATAAATGTACATAAATGAACATTTGCCTTTCTTTAGAGATCGAGTCCTAAGCTGACATTTACTTAGAAGTCGTAAAGAAAAAGTGAAAGGACATGTTTTGAAAGCATTTAAAACTCTCGCTCGAACTTTATTTATTCACCCGTGTTAATATTAATCAACATTTCTATGTGCGCATATGTTATCGATTGTCGACAGACATGTCGGAGAAGATTATTTTTTTATTTTTGAAATTTTCTGATTTTTTATTTTTCTTTTATAGGTTTTATATTTTTATATTTTGTTTTTCTGATAAAATATTTATAAATCAAAATAAAGAGAAAGATCAAAAATATTTACAAGTCGAAGTTTCCATCAGCAATTATAGTTTTTGTTAGAGTTCAAGTAGATGAAGTTGAATCTTGTTATTGTTGACGTTTATCGGATGCATCAATAGTAGGAACAGCAGAAGACTTTGAAACAACTTGATTTTCTCCATTTGAATAATTCGTCAAACAAATGACCGAATAGACTTTCCAACTCTATCATCGACGTCATGACTATTGATATGTGTTTAATCACATATCATTTTTCTTTATTAAAATGAGCTTAAAAGACCAATAATACATGAAAACGCATTGTATATGTATGTTTTGTCAATCGTGTCTTGCAGATAACGGATATTCAACAAAAGGACAAAAATAAAGCAAAACGGACAAAACCGAGCACGGGAATGGAAGGAGCATGGGAAATCAAAGTTGAAGGCATATACATCTTTAAATGGGCTAACCCGTATCCATTAAATAGGCCAGGGTCAACCCATTAACTTTGTATCTATAAACCTAAACCTAAAATTAAAACAAGTCCAAAAGCATAATACAAAGTCCAAATCCATTTCCATAAACCCTTATCATTAAACCTGGCCTAAAACAAAAGCCCAAGTCCAAACCCATCCATAGTTAAAGTCAATGTGATATAACAAACGGGTCAAAGTTTACTATTCACCCATCTCGTTTCCCTCTCATTTTTACACCATTAATGAACCAGGGTAAACAATCATTCACTCAATACACGCCCTCTTGAGCTTCTAGAAGACTAAGCCCTGACACGTCTGACACACCAATGCCACATTGGCGATCCTAAGCTCCCTCATTGGCTATTGATGCGTGGAATAAATCAAGGGCTCAAAATAATGGATTAAGAGGCGGTTATGAATCAAGGGCCAGGATTAGAGATCATGGACGCTCCTTTTGCTTCTGGATCCTTCCTCTTCGTGCTATAAATAGAGGCTTTCACACATAGAGATGTATCTAGCTTTTAGTAGTGTTAGTATAATTTATTAGTGTAATTTTTATCTTATGGCATTTTACTTATTGTAATCTTGTTTAATACAACTTGTAATCTCTTTTGTTATTAATAAAATTCTAAGTTTCATTTAAATTGCTCTTTAAATTATGTTTAACTATTAAGCAATTATGGTTTAAATGTGTTTAGAATGTCTTAAATAGGCTCAATAAGCTCTCTATCACTAATAAGCTAGTTTTTATTCAGTTTAGCTTTCTAAAAGCTAAATTGAATAAGTCATTCACTCAAAATTACCTCAAACAGTTGAATAAGCCACTTGGAAGATAAGGTAAAAATGGAAGGGCTTATAGGGCTTATTCAGAGCTTATTCTGTAAGCTAGCATTGTAGATAAGCTCTTAAGAGCATTTAAGCCCTTGTTTTGAGCAAAAGGCAAAGGTACATTCACTTTTTCCATTTTTAGCTTATTTTTCTTCTTAGCTTATTAAACTGCTTATTTGTGCTTATGTTGTGCTGAATTGTGCTTAATTTGTCTTTTGTTAGCTTAATATGACTACTTCTTAGTTTAAATTAGTTTAGTTTAAGATTTATTTAAAAATGCTCATTTAAAAGTTAAAACTGCTTATATATTTAGCTTATTATTAAGTGCTTATTTTTCCAAACTCTTTGTTTCAATGTCCTTAAAATGATAAGTGCTTTTTTTGTTTTCAATATTCTTAGTTTATTTGAGTCTGATTTAGCTTATAATTAGATTTCAAGTTTTAAAGGGGTGTTTGGGTTAAGAGTTTAATTATGGTTAAATTGTGTTTAATCTATTTTTGGAACTTGTGTCAGTTTTAATAAGCTCTTATTTAGTCTACAATCTATTTTTTATAAGCTTAAAAGTGGTTTTGTCAAGTTTAAAGTTTGATTTATCAATAATGCTCAAAACTGCTAGTCTTTAGTCCTTAAGATGACTAAACTGTTTATAGCTGGATTCATAAAAATAAACACAAAGTGACAGTGATTTAAGTGTTTAAATAAGTTTCATTTGGCAATCATTTGAACATCTGTTTTTTGAGTCAAAGTCCGAGGTACTAGCCAGTTAAGTAATTTGCTAAAAATTATTAAGTTCAAATCTTGTTCATGGTTTTTGATTGCAAGATTATAGTGGGTTAGGATTATATGTTTTTTTTAAATTTTGATAAAATTTTTATTGAACATAGCTTATTGGCAAAGTTGATTTTCACTAGTTTTTAGTATTTTAGATTGTCCCTTAAAAAGTTAGAATCTTAATTTAGTTTTAAATTTTGATTTCAAAATCCAAAAAGCCAAAAATAATAGTTAATTCTGTCATTTTCTATTATTTTTTCTAGATATTTTCTAAATCAATTTTTCTAATTCCAGCTTATTTGTGCTTTCCAAGTATCCTTCTCAATCTATTTTTAGCTTATTTGATCTGTTTTTAACTTTATATGAGAGTCTTAATTTTCAAGCTTTTAAAAAAGGACTATTCTTCCTCAAAATGCCAAATACCAAAGGTAAGTTGTGTCTGTCATTTTAAATTTCCTTTTTCTAGCTTAATCCTTAATTTAGTTTGCTTTAATTTAGCTTATTTGAGTCATTTGAGTTTAAGTCTTAATCTGTTTTTAGTTTCTAGCTTATTTAAAGTGCTTATTTGTCATTTAGCTTAGCTTAAAGTCTTTCAAAAATGCTTTTTAAACTGTCTTTTAGAGTCTGTTGTCCTAAGTTTTTTTTATGCTTGTGAGCTTATTTGATTTTCTTATTTGTGGTTTTAAGTGCTTAATAGGGCAGGGTATAGGTCTGTTACGGCTTTATATTTCTTAACATATATACTTATAAGTTTCCTAAAAAGCCAAATACATTTGAGCTTAAATTTCAAAGTTTACGTAGTCCTAACTGTCACTTTTGTTTAGCTTTTATAGCTTATTCTTTGGTTCTGTCAAAAAGACCATTTATTAAAAGTACTTATTTTATCTTATAGATTAGCTTTTTCAAAAGAAAAATAAAAAAATTTCAAAAAGTGCAGGTCCAGGACTCAAACCTGCGACCTCAACCTTACACACCAACACACTTAACCATCCTGCCCTTGGGACTTTTCTCCCCTCCCCCTCCCCCTGTCATAAAGGTGGTTTGGTTTTCTTTTATTAACATTTTTAGTTCCAGCTTATTTAAGCTTATTTGATTTTTAACAGCTTATCCGTTTTATCTTATTGAGTTATTTTTCTTTGAAAACCTCCTTTTTAGCTTAAAGTATTTTTAGAAATTTTCTTAAAAAATTTAGGATTAAGTTTAGTATTTTTAATTTCATTTTTAGTATTATTTAGTTTTAAAGAAATAGTTTTAAATACTCCCTCCGTCCCAAATTAATTGTTCCCCGACAAAAAACACACAGTTTAAGAAAACATAATCATTATTGCATTCTCTCTCTTACTTTTTTGCAGAATGACAGTTTTACCCTTATAGAATTAATTAAAGCTTTGAATAAAGTTTGTAATTTCTAGTATCATTAAGGGCAATATGGTAAACTTGCTACATTACTCACAACTATATTTGGAAGGGGACAATAATTTTGGGACAACCCAAAATAGAAAGAGGGACTATTAATTTGGGACGAAGGGAGTAGTTTTAAAAGTCAAAATAATATTTTCTGTGTTTTCAAAATTTATTTAATATATTTAGTTTAAGAAATTTGTATTTTGAAATTTTAGAGTTTTATTTTGTCTTATTTGATTAATTAGTTAGTTTTAATTTGCTTAAATTGCTTTTAGACGTCGTTAGGTTTTTAAATTGTTTTAATTTTTAGTTTAGCGTGCCTTTATTTGCTTTCCCATTTGCGTTATTAGATTTAGAAACCAAATCCAAAATATTGAATATCCAAGCACGTGATCACAAATCGAAACAAGGTTTTCAAATTCACACTTTATTGGGATACGACATCCGGGAGATAAAAATATTGTTTGTCCTCAAGTAATTTTTATATCAAACGGGATACTCACTATACTATTACTAATTTGAGATATTCAATTATATATATTTTATTATATATTTACTATAATATTCGAATTAGTTTTTGGCGCCGTTGTCGGGGAGGTGTGTTACGAATATCGAGCTGAAGTTTGAAGATTAGTGTTTTGAAGACCCTTCCCAGTGAAGTTATTTTCTTTTATAAAACTTAAAAAAATACAAAAATATTTTATTTTTCTTGATTTAATTTTAGGAAATTATTAAAATACCAACAATACTTTTCCTAAAGTATTAAAAGTACCAAAAAAATTAAAAAACCAAAAAAAAAGAAATTGTTTTGTCAATTGTTTAAACAACTCACCTTTAGATTAACAAAGTATAAGAGATGTATAAGGAGAGTTGATCCTACGAACTTCGACCCGAAAGGAAAAGGTTTTTAAAACGCTTCAGGCTTACCCGCTCCTCTACTTTTTCTAGAGAGCTACCGTGAACTTTTGACTATCGGTTTAAAAAAATATTTTTCTTTTAGATTTATTTTTCTCTTACTAAGTTTTTATTTAGTGCATGCGCACTCGCTCTTCATCGAATTTAATTGTTGAATTTTCCACGATTCCGAAGCGACGTAATCGTAGACGTTCCAAGCAAATTTTCAAACCAGAGACTCGAACTATTGTAGAGACTCCCATTGTCACTATGGCGGATACGCGTACTATGTCGGAATTACTCAAAGCACCCACCGAGGGTTACGGAGATGTAATTGTTATTCTCGCTATACTTGCCGAAAATTTTGAGTTGAAAGTCGGGTTACTTTATTTAGTAACTTCGAGCCAATTTCATGGTTTTGAAAGGGACGAACCTCATGCTCATATTCGTTGGTTTAACAAGATCACTTCTACGCTTAAATATAAAAATGTTCCACACGATGCTATCAAATTGATGCTTTTTCCATTTTCTCTTGAGGGGGCCGCCCAGATTTGGCTTGAAAAAAAACCCCCTCGTTCAATCCTTACATGGGAAGATCTCATTTCTATGTTTGTGAATTATTTATTTCCTCCTTCAAAGACTATGAATCTCAAGAACGATATCACGAATTTTCAACAAAAGTTTGAGGAAACGTTTAGCGAGGCATGGGATCGTTTCAAAGATCTTCTTTGTAAATGCCCACATCACGGTTTTTCGGAATTGCACCAAATCGATACATTTTACAATGTGTTGACATAATCCGATCAAGATTCTCTAAATGCCGCTGTCAGTGGTAATCTTTTGAACCGTACACCTCGACATGCTTTGACGATTATTAACAATAAGTCGAAAGTACGTACTTCACGAAACAAATCGATTGTTTCAAAAGTGAGTACTACTACTTCTTCTTCATCTCCTTCTTCGGATGCTACCGCTCTTACCGAGATGGTTAAGGAATTAGTGCTTATGAACAAGGCTAATCAATAAGCTTCCGTGAAAGCCGTAGATGAGATTTATGTGACTTGTGGTGAACCGCATCCATACTATGAGTGTCTTGATACCGATAGCAACACTTTTAATGCTTATGCAGCCACATGGACCTACAATCAAGGAGGTCTTGGATACCGTCCTCAAGGAGACCCGAATTATCATGCTAGCAACCAAATGGGACCACCCGGTTTTCCTCCGAATGTGCAAAACAATAAAAACTACAATCGGTACAATCAAAATCAAGGAAATTATCAAGCTCCGAACAATCAAGGAAGAGGGAAAACTTCAATCAAGGAAACAACAACTATCAAGCTCCGAATTTTCAAGCTCCGGTTGGACCTTCGAATTAGTTAATGAACTACATGAAAAGTAATGAAGCTACTTTGAGAGCCATGCAAACTCAAATGACTAATATGAAGACGGAATTGCAAAATGAATTCAAATCTTCTCTTGATACAAGAACCAACAAGATAGAAAATAAAAACAACTAAATAATGAACATGTTAACTAATCTTACTATGCAAAAAAAAATTCCTCGGGTTCGGGATCACTTCCTTGTAATACCGTAGCTAACCCTAGAGGTGACGTGAAAGATATCACCACCTAAAGTGGTGTTTCTTATGATGGACCTACAATTCCACCTACTCCTTTTCCTTTCCCGAATGAAGTGGAACGTGAAACCAAGGTGACAAAGGACAAGGTGTAAACTACAAGTTCAGAAAGTACTACACACGTCCAACCTTCGGTTGTCCAAATTTTGATTTCGGAACCCAAAGTTGCTCTGAAGCTAATCCTAAACGGTCGATACCTTATCCTTCAAGGCTTAACGACCAAAAGCTCTGTGAAAAATCTAATAATCAAATGTTGAAGTTTCTTTAAATATTTCAAAGATTACACTTCGATATTAGTTTCGCGGATGCTCTTCTTCATATGCCGAAGTTTGCTTCTACGTTTAAGAGTTTACTCAGTAATATGGAAAAGTTGTTCGAATTAGCAAACACTCCGTTAAATGAAAATTGTTCGGCGGTGATCCTAAAACAGTTGCCCGAAAAACTTGGAGACCCCGGTAAATTTCTCATCCCGTGTGATTTTCTAGAGCTAGATGAGTGCTTAGCCTTGGCCGATCTTGGCGCTAGCATCAATCTAATGCCTCTTTCCGTATGGAAGAAGCTTTCGCTCCCGGAACTTACTCTGACTCGCATGACACTTGAACTCGTAGACCGATCGGTCGCTCATCCGAAAGGTGTTGCCGAAGATGTCTTTGTGAAAGTAGGAAAGTTTTATTTTCCGGACGACTTTGTTGTAGTTGATTACGATGTTAATCCTCGGGTTCCTCTCATCCTGGGGAGACCTTTCTTGAGTATGGCAAGAGCTTTAATCGATGTTCACGGTGAAGAATTAACTCTTTGAGTCAATGATGAGGCCATTACGTTTAAAGTCGGGCATACTTTGAGATACTCCTGTAATTATTATGATGAAACGGTTCATCATGTCAATGTCATAGACGTTGCTTGTGAGGAGTATGCTCAAGAAGTGCTCAGATTTTCAGATAGTTCAACGAGTGGAAATCCCACTCCTTCGGATTCTGTCATTACTTCTTCTTCCCCCTCGTTCACTCCTTTTGAAGGAGGAGATTTCATTTTGGAAGAGATCAAAGCTTGTCTTTCAAGTGATTCAATTCCACCGGGAATTGATGATGCCGACTTTGATCCAGAGGGAGACATTCGTCTTCTTGAGAAGTTATTAAACGATGATCCATCATCTCCTCTCCCTCCGAAAGAACTTAATATTAAGGAACTTAAAATGATAAAATCTTTTATTGATGATCCTCTGGAGCTTGAGCTCAAGGATTTACCGTCTCATCCTGAATACTCATTTTTGAAGGAACCGATAAATTACCCGTCATAATTTCTAAAGAGTTAAAAGATGAAGAAAAGGCCGCCCTTTTAAAGGTTCTTAAGTTACACAAATGGGCCATCGCATGGAAAATATCCGACATTAAGGGCATAGACCCTCGTTTTTGTACTCACATGATCTTAATGGAGGATGATTTCAAACCGGCGGTTCAACATCAAAGAAGGGTGAATCCGAAAATTCATGAGGTTATCAAAAAGGAAGTTATCAAACTCCTTGATGCCGGATTGATTTACCCTATATCCGATAGTTCGTAGGTGAGTCCCGTTCATTGTGTGCCTAAAAAGGGTGGCATGACCGTAGTTGAAAACAAAGATAATGAGTTAATTCCTACTAGGTTAGTTACAGGATGGCCCGTTTGTATTGATTACCGAAAGCTTAATGATGCTACTCGTAAAGATCATTTCCCATTGCCTTTCATGGATCAAATGCTAGAACGTTTAGCAGGGAACAAATACTATTGCTTTTTAGATGGATTTTCCAGATATTTTCAAATTCCCATTGACCCGCAAGAACAAGAGAAGACCACCTTCACTTTCCCTTATGGGACGTTTGCCTACCGACGTATGCCTTTCGGCTTATGTAATGCTCCGGGCACGTTCCAAAGGTGCATGATGGCCATTTTCCATGATATGATCGAGGAAACGATGGAGGTCTTCATGGATGATTTCTCGGTCTTCGGGGATTCTTTCTCATCATGCCTCTCCCATTTAGACAAAATGTTAAAAAGGTGTGAAGACACTAACCTTGTTCTAAATTGGGAGAAATGCCATTTTATGGTAAAAGAAGGCATTGTTCTAGGACATAAGATTTCAAAGTCCGGGATTGAGGTCGACAGAGCTAAAGTTGATATTATAGCTAAACTCCCTCATTCGACTTCTGTCAAAGGCGTTCAAAGTTTTTTTGGTCACGTCGGGTTCTATCGTCGATTTATCCAAGATTTTTCTAAAATCGCCTGGCCGATGACCCATCTTCTAGAAAAAGAAACCCCGTTTATTTTCTTGAAAGAATGTATTGAAGCGTTTAATATACTTAAGAAGAAGTTAACCGAAGCCCCGATTTTAGTTACCCCCAATTAGGACCTACCATTTGAAATTATGTGCGACGCTAGTGATTATGCGGTAGGTACAGTCTTGGGGCAATGAAAGACCAAACATTTTTTGCCTATACACTATGCAAGTAAGACCATGACTGATGCTCAAGCACATTACATTACTACGGAAAAAGAATTATTAGTCTTGGTGTATGCTTTCAAGAAATTTCGGCCTTACTTAGTCTTATCAAAGACCATAGTGTATACGGACCACTCGGCTCTTAAGTATCTTCTTGCTAAGCAAGATGCTAAGCCGAGATTGCTCTGGTGGATTCTCATACTCCAAGAATTTGATGTTATTATTTGTGATAAAAAAAGGAGAAGAGAATCTCGTGGCCGAAGAATTTATCAAGATTAGAAAACCCTCATTAAGGTGATCTCGAGACAAAGGAAATTATCGAAACATTTCCTCTCGAGACCCTCAGAATGATATCTTTTCATGGTGATTCTAGTACCCCATGGTTTGCCGACATTGCAAATTACCATGCGAGGAATTTTATAGTGAAAGGGATGTCGTCCCAGCAAAAGAAAAAATTCTTTAAAGACGTAAAGCATTATTTTTAGGACTACCCCTACCTGTTTCGCGGATCAAATGATTAGACGATGTTTTTACGGCAAAGAAGTCGTGGATATCCTTACGGCTTACCATAATAGACCCACTGGGGGACATCATGGTGCGAACTACACCGCTAAGAAAGTCTTTGATTCCGGTTTCTATTGGCCGATAATTTATCGCGATGCCCACGACATGGTGAAGTCATGTGACTCATGTCAACGTCAAGGCAAAATCTTACAAAAAGACGAAATGCCTCAAAATGTAATTCAAGTATGCGAGATTTTTGACGTGTGGGGCATCGACTTTATGGGACCATTCCCGTCCCCCCCCAACCCCCCCCCCCCCCCCCTGGGGGGGGGGTGTGGAGAGGTGAAAAAGTACATTCTTGTGGCCGTTGACTACTTATCTAAATGAGTTGAAGCGAAAGCGCTCCCCACTAAATTAGTAATCATGGTACTCACTTTTGCCCGATTTGGAACTCCTCGTACTATAATTAGTGATCGTGGTACTCACTTTTGCAATGACCAATTTGCAAAGGTCATGCTTAAGTATGGAGTTACCCACCGTCTTTCTACAGCGTATCATCCATAAACGAGTGGACAAGTAGAGGTTTCAAATCGTGGTTTGAAACGTATCTTAGAAAGACCGAGGCTAAAATCGTGCTCCCATGTCGATAAGTTAGATGATGCTTTATGGGCCTTCCGTAACCGCATTCAAGACAAACCCATTGGTGCACTCCTTATAACTATGTGTATGGAAAGTGCTTACATTTGTCCTGGATTAAACTTGAACACACGTACGGTCGCAAGTTGCTAGGGCGCAGGAGAAGACATAGCGACGTATGCGAAATTTGGATGTAGCACCTACGGAGCCCGGTGTGTATGATCACGTCGATACACACATAATGTGGTATAGTATGTATCAACGCATGCAGACATTGCGAATGAGTACTAGATGAGGGATACGTGGCCGGGACTCATCATGACTGTGCTGGACAACAGGATCATTGGTCTGAGGATATGCTGACAGTCTGTATCAAGACACCGACACACATACATGTTACTATTAGAGAACTTAGTTGCGAGAGGATCAGTTTGGTCAGCAGAAGACATAATCGACGCTAGCTCTATGTCGGCTATCGCACGTCGGTTGTGTCCACAGTGACCTGCATGACTCGGCAGCTCGTAAGTCTCATCTATCGTAATCGATCGCACTACAACTTGCGTATGCATTAGCACACTCTCACGATATCTTGTATCGTCGCAAGCTTCGGCGGGCAACCGGATGGTTGAGTGCGTATCATGGTCCGTGAGCGAGCTCACTAGGATAGATCAGCTGGTTTTCTCTTCATGTGACGCCCTAGAGTTATTATACTCGCGCGCCCGACAGCGCCAAGACAGGCTCTTCAGAGTGGTGAATTTGTGAGCATGGGGATAGCGCAGTACAAACAACTATATTAGAGTGTCGTGTGTAGCATACAGCCGATAAGGTTAGGTGTGTCGCCGTGATCGGTGGCCACAACTGGGACCCAGAGGGGGGACCACTCAGATGATCAGGTGAGCGAGTATACAGGGCTCATGGACTAGGATTCAGAGGGCAGCGACGTAAGGTGCGGCTAGCGTGAGGGTATAGGTGTGGCGAACCCATAGCTATAGCCCTATTAGTATTTATATAAGTAGCTAATATTTATGAATAAAGTGTGCCTTGACAGGAGGCGAGCGCCCGAGCTTCTTTCTCAGTTTCATGTATTCTTTGTTTTTTATTCCAGATATGCCCGATTTTAATATACTCTCTTGTTCCGTGTTTGTCCATCATCACTCGAATCTTCAATCCTTAGCATGCTTATATATGGAATCTGATATCCTAGATTCTAGCGATGGGGGATTAACATTATCTATTAGCATAGTTGAATAAATGGAGTTTAGGCGTTCAGAGAGACACACACACACACTTTTAAACATTGAGGACAATGTTTAGTTCTAGTATGGGGGGATCATTCGATTTGATCTTACTTTCATTTTCCTTGTATTTACGTAACTCAGTTTTACCACCAAAAATACCAAAAAAATTTGTGATTTTGTGGCAAAATTAAAAAAATGTTGGCACACAAGAGAGCGCGCGAGCAGCGAGAGAGAGTGATCACGTAGTTTTTGTCTTTTTTGAGAATAAATTTTGACTTGATCGAGCATGTTGCGCTCTAGCTTGCCCCTTAACCTATATAAATTTAAGCTTTTGCTAGTCTTTTATACAAGAAGCTTTAAAATGCGAATTCTAGCTTGAAAAAGCCAAGAGTTTGCAAGTTTCCATAATAGACTTTAAATATGCAAAGCTTGATTTTATTAGACTAAGCATTCGCAGATCTTTTTATTAAAGATTTTAAATTTGCGAAGAACGAGAAATGATAGAGTTTTATATAAGTTAGATGCTAAACATGGAGTAGTTGGATCTCTTTAGAGCTCATAGAGGTTAATTGTGGCTTTTTGCTCCCATCAGCTTAATAAACGTTATATAATTGTTGAATAAATAAAGTTGCTTTGGTTTTTGCGATTCTTAGTTTAGATCCCTTCGTAGAGATTCCTTCTGGTGAAAGTAAGGTACACATCGAGGTTTTGTTAGTGTTGTGGGGAAATAGGCTACCGATTCTTGACGGCTCGCTACCGTTGTCTAGGTAGTTAAAAGACCACAAGACTTGAAATTTAGCTATAATAATAATATAATAAACCAAAGCCAAAATAAGACTTCTGGATCATGGTCGGCTCGCATACCGATGTGACAGTCGTTTAAAGGGTGGAGGTAATAATAATAATAAGAACTGTGGGCTGATAAAAGTTTACTGTCTCTGGTCGGTTCGCTGCCGATGTGGCAGTCTTCAAAAGAAGGCCCATAGTAAGAATAATAAATCCGAGACTGATAAAAGTTTGCTGCATCTGGTCGGTTCGCTGCCGATGTTGTAGCCTTCAAAAAGGTCGAGGAAACCTGGTGTCCACCCCCCTCCCCCCCCCCCCCCCTCCCCCCCGCCCCCCTCCCCCCCCCCCGAAATAAGACTCCAGGACCATGGTCAGGTCGAGGATCTCCTAGTCAAAATAAGACTCCTAGACCATGGTCGGCTCGCATACCAATGTGGCGGTTGTTTAAAGGACCGGGGGGCTTAATAATGTTGCAATAATACCAATAAAGCCAAATTTTGACTCCGGGGTTATCTAAATAAAGCCTCCATCTTTGGACTCGTAGTTGAGTTGTTTCAGATGAAATAAAAAGGATAACCCCTAGATCATGCGAAATTAGAACCTTAATGTACACCTTATTCCTACCATATCGTCTCTTTAGGAAAGGATTTCAAACTAATAAGGGAGCGAAAAGTTAAATTTTTACTTGCACAATTAGCATTTTTGAGTAGTGTTAGCATCTTAACTTGTATTTAACAATGATTTTGTTTTTAAGCTTGATTTAGGACAAGTGAAAAATAGAGGACGATGAATTTATCCTTTTGGATAATATTTATAAGTGTTTCTTGTTCCGTGATCCTTAAAGTTATGATATTAAAAAATTAATAATAAAAATAAGTGTTTGTATATTTATAAAAATGGTAAAACGGGGGCTTTTCAAAACTAGTGATTTCTTAATCCCCTTAGATGATCACTTAGCTACTTTTTGAGGTAATTAGTCTAAGAGGGTTGAAATTTTTGGTTTTCTAAGTGTGTATTTATGACATTGCGTGAGAACACGACAATAGCTTAGTATGAGAGATTTTGTATATGTGTTTAATCACATCATTTTTCTTTATTAAAATGAGCTTAAAAGATCAATAATACATGAAAAACACATTGTATATGTATGGTTTGTCAATCGTGTCTTGCAGGTAACAGATATTCAACAAAAGGACAAAAATAAAGCAAAACGGACAAAACAGAGAACGAGAATGGAAAGAGCATGGGAAATTAAAGCCGAAGGCATATACATCTTTAAATGGGCCAACCCCTACACATTAAATGGTCCAGGGTCAGCCCATTAACTTTGTATCTATAAACCTAAACATAAAATTAAAACAAGTCCAAAAGCATAATACAAAGTCCAAATCCATTTCCATAAACCCTTATCATTAAACCTGGCCCAAAACAAAAGCCCAAGTCCAAACCCATCCATAGTTAAATTCAATGTGATATAACAAACGGGTTAAAGTTTACTATTCACCCATCCCTTTTCCCTCTCATTTTTACACCATTAACGAACCAAGGTAAACAATCATTCACTCCACACACGCCCTCCTGAGATTCTAGAAGACTAAGCCCTGACATGTCTGACACACCAATGCTATGCTGACGATCCTAAGCTCCCTCATTGGATATTGATGCATGGAAGAAAACAAGGGCTCAAAATAATAGATTAAGAGGCGGTTATGAATCAAAGGATAAGATTAGAGATCATGGACGCTCCTTTTTCTTCTGCATCCTTCCTCTTCGTGCTATAAATAGAGGCTTTCACACATAGAGATGTATTTAGATTTTAGTAGTGTTAGTATAGCTTATTAGTGTAATTTTTAGCTTATGGTATTTTACTTATTGTAATCTTGTTTAAAACAGCTTGTAATCTCTTTTGTTATTAATAAAATTCTAAGTTTCATTTAAATTGCTCTTTAAATCTTGTTTTACTATTAAGCTATTATGGTTTAAATGTGTTTAGAATGTCTTAAATAGGCTCAATAAGCTCTTTATCACTAATAAGCTAGTTTTTATTTAGTTTAGCTTTCTAAAAGCTAAATTGAATAAGTCATTCACTCAAAATTACCTCAAACAGTTGAATAAGCCACTTGAAAGATAAGCCAGAAATGGAAGGGCTTATTTAGAGCTTATTCTATAAGCAAGCATTGTAGATAAGCTCTTAAGAGCATTTAAGCCCTTGTTTTGAGCAAAGGGCAAATGTACATTCACTTCTTCCATTTTTAGCTTATTTGCCTTCTTAGCTGATTAAACTGCTTATTTGTGCTTATTTTGTGCTTAATTGTGCTTAATTTGTCTATTGTTAGCTTAATATGACTACTTCTTAGTTTAAGATTTGTTTAAAACTTCTCATTTAGAAGTTAAAACTCTTATAGATTTAGCTTATTATTAAGTGCTTATTTTTCCTAACTCTTTGTTTAAATGTCCTTAAAATGATAAGTGCTTTCTCTGTTTTTAATATTCTTAGCTTATGTTGATCCCTATTTAACAGATCTTACTTAGCTTGTTAAATCTTAGTTGTATTGGATAGATCCAAGACAACTATAGTAGAAACTAAGGTTGAGAATATCACAAACTATGCGGAATCTAGTTTGCAATACTAAGAAGAATAATGAAACAGTAAAACCAGATCTTTACTAAACTTTCAATATATTGAATACTATTTTGAGTTACAAAATAGCTATGAATACTAACTATGATTACTATGAAAACTATATAAAACTTAATATCTAGATCTATGCCGTAGGGTTCCTTTTATACACCAAGGAAACCCTAATGGGCTTACAAAATACGTCAAGTGATCAATGCATATCTATTCCTAATATATCTCATGCATATCACTTTAGCAGTACTAACTATTATAACTAACAGTACTAACTATATAACTAACAGTACTAAATAAACTAGCAACACTAACTTTGTACTGGCAGCACTAACTATTACACTAGCAGCACTAATGACTTAGACAGTTTTCTCTAATCTTCAGCAGCAGCACAAACTTGAACCAGCAGCATTAAGTTGTAGAAGACTCTAATTCCTAACAATCCTCCCCTAAACTTGATATTCATCTTGTTAATCATCAAGTTTCTTCATTATCAACATCTTGATCACTAGGAGGATGTATCCAAACACTCTTCTACTTCTTAAGTTGTGATCTTGTAAATCTGAGAAGCTCAAATGCCATTTCACTTTCATGATCAACTTCTAGTCTTCTATTTAACATCCTAAAAAGCATTTCTTGAGTAAGTGGATATTTCTTTTCTATCATCATGTGAACAACAATTCCATTATCCATCAACAATACATGAACTCCACATGAGTCAAATAATCTCCAGCTTATCAAGTTGTAACCTTGTTGATTCCTCCAGACTTCATCTTCCTCACAAGGCTCAAATAATGTCTTTAGATCTCCCCAAAGCAACAAGTCATATCCTTCTGGACTTGTTGTATCATACCTTTCTTTTACCAGTCTGTGTAGATCCATCACATCTTGTCTGTCAAAGTCATCAAGCATTTCACTGAATGTTTTGTAATTTTTAGAACTTCCATCCACTCTGATGATTTGATAATACATCATGTTTTTAGTCAAAATGTGTGTCTTCCAATCAACTATTAGATATAGTTCAAGGGGATGACATTCATCAATAGCAATGTCATCCCCTTGAACTATATCCAAACAAGCTCTAAGCTCCTCCTTTTCAGCATCATCTTGTAGTTTCTGTTTCTTGACACTCTCTTCATCATGTTCTGCTCTTGGTCTCTTCTTACTACTTTCTGCTTGCTTGCTACTGCTATCATCTTTCTTTCCACTGTCATCACTCATAGGAACAAAATCATTAATCCATTGTTGTTCCTTCTTGTATAACTTCTGAATTTCTTCAAAACTCTTGCTCTTCAGCTGATTGTGAGTGTACTTGCCCATGTGTTTCAGATAAGTAATCATCTGGTTTCTGAGTTGAGTTCTGGTTGGTGGTCTGTTTCTAATCTCTGCTGCTCTCTGGGCTGCAAAGAACTTCTTCCTTGCTGCAATGGTTTCCACCAAGAATCTAGCCTGTTCATCAACAGAAAATTGTTCTCTTTCTTGTTCTTGAAGTCTTGCAGCTAGCAACTCATCAGCATCCATCCTTGCTTGAACATCTTCCATTTGTTCAATCAATGCAGCATCCTTGGCCTCTTGTTCTGCAGCTCTTTCCCTAGCAATCCTTTGCTCTCTCTCAAACTGTGCTTGTTCTTCTTCAAACAACCTTTGAGCTAGCTCTTCATCCATCTGAATCTGAGCTTTTCTAGGGTTCTTTGGAGTAGGTTCAGGCTCCACCATCTTGCCTTTACCTTTGTCTTGGCTTTGTACTGTTGGTACTGGTGTTGCTCTCCTTGGTTCTTCTTCAACATTACGAATCATTACTGAGGTTGTCCTTGGTCTTGCACTCCTAATGGGCACAAGTGTATCAGCAATAGTTGTCATCTCATCTTCAAAAATATCCTCAGTAGTACTTGTAGAAGGACCAGCAGCACTAACATTAATACTAGCAGTATTAAGTGTATCCTCAGCAGTAGTAATTTGTTCAGCAGTACTACCATCTTCAATATTCTCCATTGCATCATCAAGCACATCAAAGTTACTATCTTTATACATTGGCTTTGTCTTGTCACTTTTCCTCCCCTGTTTGGATACATTCTCCTTATCCAAACCTTTTCTCCTAGAGGTACCAATCTTGAAGATCTTTATCCTCGGAGTTCTTGCCTTTAGTACCTTTTCCAATCCTTTAACTTTCTTTTGCAGTTTATTGATCACCAAGTCTTGAGCAATCTATAGTTATTCTAAAACAAGGACAAAAAACAAAGCCAAAGAAGACAAAATAGAGCACGAGAACGGAAAGAGCATGAAGCAAAATTCAAAGTCAAGCCAAAAGCCAAAAAGGCAAAGTCAGTCAAAGTCAACTCCGAGAAGTGGCATTGAAAAGAGCATTGAAAACCGAACCCAAAAATACTTTGAAGACTAAGTGGGCCCACCCGTACCCACCTAGTGGGCCCAGGTCAGCCCACCTATATACTAAACACTTTAAAAAGCCCACACAATAAACCTAAGCCCATTTCCTTTTTCTTTCTTATACCCAGTCCAAAACTAAAAACCTGGCCCAACCCTTAAACACTTAACGGGCATTAGCCCAATCCCTTTTATATACTTACACCGTTAGTCCTTCAAGGACTAGCATTGTTAGTCCTTGAAGACTAACGGTGCAAACCTCAACCAAACCTCAAGGATCAACCATGAACAAGACAAGGACCATACTTGTAAAACCCTTTTACACTTTTAGGGACCAATTATGCCATTTACCCAAACCTCACCCCTGTCTCTTATAACACCCTTTTTCCCACTAGAACCAAAAACCCATCACCATCCCCCATCACGTGCACTATAGCACCCTGCTATAAAAGTCTAAAACTCCCACCCCACTACAAAATAGTTTACCCCACCTCACAAAACCACAAAACTACGCTGGCAATCCTAGGGGTTCTAATTGGTCAAGATAGATCAAGGGTTAGGATTCACTGGCTTGGGGAGCAAGAGAAAATTGAAGGCCAGGATTAAGGGTTCGAGCTCTCTCACCAAACAAAGACAACAAACACAAGGGTTGCACACTCAGAGCCTATAAAAAGAAGAAAGAAGACAGGGCGGAGGAGTAGTTTTCGAATTTAGTTTAAGTCTTAGCTTAATTTTTACTGTCTCTTTAATTTATTGTATTTTAAATTCAAGTCTTGTAAGTCTTTTTGTTGATTAATGAAAATTTTTAGTTTTTAAAAATATGTCTAAATTTGATTATCTGCCCCTTTCAATTCAGCTTATTTCAATGTTGTGAGTCCCTAACTGAATAGATCTTTGCAGCCTACTAAGGATGATAGCCAACTTGTATAAATATAGTTTAACTATATAGAA